>JARPMJ010003010.1:0-102076 GCA_033366665.1 Phoxinus dragarum
AATAAACTAACATGATTTTTCTCACAACAACGAGGAGTCAGACAAGGTTGCCCTTTGAGCCTCACTCTATTTAACATTTATATAAACAAATTAGCCAAAGCATTAATAATTCCACTTCCCCCGGCCCAACCCTGACGGAATCAGAAATTAAATGTCTCCTCTTTGCAGATGATTTAGTAATTCTGTCAAAAACAAAAGAGGGACTACAACAGCTCCTCGACGTCGTAGAGAGATTCAGTCAAACGTGGGCTCTCAAAATTAACTTAGCAAAAACAAAAATAATGATTTTTCAAAATAGATCCAGGTGTAGAGAAAATGAATACATCTTTAGAGCAGGAAACCAAGTCCTCCAACACACCCACGAATGAGGTGGAGACAGAAGAACACTTTCTGGTACACTGTGATCACTATCACAGTGCTAGATCGGACTATTTCACTAGATTCCAACAATTAGAACCAAATTTTATTGCATTGCCAAATTCAGAACAATTAAATCATATTTGTGAGACAACTCTAGCTCAATCAAAATATGTAACAGCCTGCTACAAACTACGAGAGTCAGCCAGTGGACAAGTCAGAATTATTCTTATCTTGTCTGAATGTTGGTACAACTGTACAAATGTGTGTTTTTTATTATTTTTATTATATAAATGTATTCATGCATTTTTTATATATATTTGTTTTACTGATTTATTTATTGACATTTGTGATTATTTGTTCATTGCTTATAATGGCCAATGCTTTGGCAATATGTTACAAGTCATGCCAATAAAGCTAATTTGAATTTGAATTTGAATTTGAATTTGAATTTGAATTTGAATTTGAATTGAATTGAATTTGAATTTGAATTTGAGAGAGAGATAGAGAGAGGGGAACAGGAACGGCAAAGGACTTGAACTAAGTTCATAGAAGTGCTATATTCGGAGCAACTGCCCACAAGGCTATTGCTCACACATCATGCAGCTCTAATCCTGCCACTTAAGTACTGTAATTAAGCAATTGTGGCGGAAAAAAAGAGGATTTTTTTTTATAAATAAAAGTATACAGCACCTGTAATGAAGGAATCATTGCGGCCGTCATGAGGTTTTCCTAGGGCTGCAACTTTGATTGGCTCTGATTCCATGGCTCTAATAAATAAAATAAATGAAAAAATATGTTTAATTATTATATATTAACATTAGTTAATGCACTGTGAACTAACATGTACAAACAATGAACAGCTGTATTTTTATTAGGTAATGTTAAAAAAGATTAACGAACACAGTAACAAATGTATTGCTCATCGTTAGTTCATTTTAGTAAAAAAAAAAAAAAAAAAACTCCACATAAACACAACTAATGTTAAAAAAATTAGACAGTATTGTAAAGTGTTACCGAATATTTATATCTGCAGCCTCGAAGCAGCTATCAGTCATCAGTTGGAAACCGGCTCCTGTGATTGTGACAGCAACAGCGCGGGATCTCGGCAGAATGATCAACTAGACACAGACAGTGCAGTAGCTACCCTAACTTTCTAAAGTTTATTAAGGAAGAAGGGTCATATTTATACACAAGATAAAGCAGAACCATCCACTATGTCCAGTCCATCCAATCATAGTACTCAAATGTCAATCTCATAAATTGCATTTAAAAAAAAGGAAGTAAAGTAAGAGAGGTCAGATGATCAAATATATGTGCATGTCTTGAGTTTCCGTTTATTGGCAAATGTATACGTGTCTAATGCCTTGTTCTTGTTTCATCTAGGTGTCCATGGTGTGCACTTAACCCTTGTGCATCGTTCAAATTCCCATCCTTTCGTTATGTTCGTGGCTGAAAACAGCCACTACTTTAAACTGCTGTAAAAATTGATCAGATAAATTTTTTTTGGATTTTTTTTTGCATAAATCTATTAATCAACCTCAGTCCTGTTCAAAACTACTAAATGTTTTTAAAAAAATCAAGATTTTAACTCTTTAATTGCCAAATTCATAAATTATGTCGCTGATTTTGGGGGTAAAAAAACACAAAATTACTTATTTTCAATATAAAATGTGATTGTGGACTGGATTTTTTTTTACCTTTTATCACAGTCTTGGACATGTCAAAGATTAGAAACAACATTGGTTTTGATACATTGTCAGTTTTTGTGCAGCATCAGATTTTAACTTTTTCTCCCTCATTTACTGTTCGTGGCTGTTTTTGCCCCATTGACTTCCATTATAACCACATTTTTTGATTGCAAAGCCATGACACCATAAAATCATGCATTTTTGATTGTTGGTGGTTTTCCCTGTTGGGAAGAGGTAAAATTAGTATTTTTTACTGTTGATAACCAGGTGGCACCATTAACCCTTTATATAGGCCTGTGCAAAAAAAGCTTAGTTTCTGGCTTTTACATGGAGTTATATGGAGTATAATAGCATAATAAAGTGTGTGTGTGTGTGTGTGTGTGTGTGTGTGTGTGTGTGTGTGTGTGAGAGAACTCACCTTGATGCGTCTGAGAAAATCAAAATATGCACCTCAGCTCTCAGAACTACATGGAGTAAACAAAAAACTAAATAAGTGTATTTATGCATCTGCCTTTTGATGGTGAGAAATGCAGACTAAACAAAAACTAAGCAAGTGGATTTAAACACTTGCATGCAAGCCTGCTGGTAATTTGATGGTGAGAAGAGCAGCAAGCAACATGAGAAAGGGCTTGACTTGTAGTGAAGTTTTAGAGATGATTCTGCAGCCTTACCCCTCCAGCGAGCTGCAGGATGTATTGTCTTCTCCCTCTGACTCCACAGACTCAGGAGACTCAGATCCTGATTTGGATGTGGCACCCTCATCATCCTCTCTAGCTTCCACTGAAGGCGAGGAGGATTCGGAGGATCCTGGGTCTGGGTGGATTGGGAGAAACGGCGAAGTGTGGTTTTCCACCAACGCGGAGACAACTCCCTTTCTTCAGCCTGCCAGAGGCGTGACTTCATGGCCGACGCGCTATGCCATCGCAAGAGTCCAGAACATTGATTCTGTGTTCAATCTGTTTTTTACGGGCGCCGCACAATGAGAAACTGGACCGGGGTGGACTCCACAGATCTCCGTGCCTACATGGGGCTACTGATTTTGGCCGGTGTCTACAGGTCCAGAGGGGAGTCCACACGTTGCCTGTGGGATGATCGCAGTGGTCGTGCGATTTTTAGAGCCACCATGTCCCTCTCAAGATTCAAGAAATCAGCAGAGCTCTGCGTTTTGGAGGTTGGTCATGCTGACAATGAGGTCAATAATCTCGTCGGCCCTGGAGTCGACTCTGGCAGGCTGAAGAAAGGGAGTTGTCTCCGCGTTGGTGGAAAACCACACTTCGCCGTTTCTCCCAATCCACCCAGATCCAGGATCCTCCGAATCCTCCTCGCCTTCAGTGGAAGCTAGAGAGGATGATGAGGGTGCCACATCCAAATAATGGTCTGCCTCTCCTGAGTCTGTGGTGTCAGAGGGAGAAGACAATACCATCCTATGTAGCTCGCTGGAGGGGTAAGGCTGCAGAATCATCTCTAAAACTTCACTACAAGTCAAGCCCTTTCTCATGTTGCTTGCTGTTCTTCTCACCATCAAATGACCAGCAGGCTTGCATGCAAGTGTTCAAATCCACTTGCTTAGTTTTTGTTTAGTCTGCATTTCTCACCATCAAAAGGCAGATGCATAAATACACTTACTTTGTTTTTTGTTTACTCCATGTAGTTCTGAGAGCTGAGGTGCATATTTTGATTTTCTCAGACGCATCAAGGTGAGTTCTCTCTCACACACACACACACACACACACACACACACACACACACACACACACACACACTTTATTATGCTATTATACTCCATATAACTCCATGTAAAAGCCAGAAACTAAGCTTTTTTTTTTGCACAGGCCTATATAAAGGGTTAATGGTGCCACCTGGTTATCAACAGTAAAAAATACTAATTTTACCTCTTCCCAACAGGGAAAACCACCAACAATCAAAAATGCATGATTTTATGGTGTCATGGCTTTGCAATCAAAAAATGTGGTTATAATGGAAGTCAATGGGGCAAAAACAGCCACGAACAGTAAATGAGGGAGAAAAAGTTAAAATCTGATGCTGCACAAAAACTAACAATGCATCAAAACCAATGTTGTTTCTAATCTTTGACATGTCCAAGACTGTGATAAAGGTAAAAAAAATCCAGTCCACAATCACATTTTATATTGAAAATAAGTAATTTTGTGTTTTTTTCCACCCCAAAATCAGTGACATAATTTATGAATTTGGCAATTAAAGAGTTAAAATCTTGATTTTTTTAAAAACATTTAGTAGTTTTGAACAGGACTGAGGTTGATTAATAGATTTATGCAAAAAAAAATTCAAAAAAATATTTATCTGATCAATTTTTACAGCAGTTTAAAGTAGTGGCTGTTTTCAGCCACGAACATAACGAAAGGGTAGTGAATTTGCCCAGAGTGTACTGTTGAGTTTTTGAAAAATTTCAAAGCATTTTCCCAAAATGTGTGTCAAAATAAGATTTGTCACCAAAAATCATTCCATTTGCTGAAACACAGAAAAGTTATGGCCAAAATAAGACTAAAAAATACACCATAGTGGCTGAAAACAGCCCCAACAGCACATAAGGGATAATGGAAAGAAGTTACACAATCTCAGTCTTCCACAAGAATAGTCAAAAGTGAAACCTAAGAATTAAAAGAATATTAACAGCAAGAAACTCTAATAATAAACAAATTACTAAGTAATAGTGCTCAGTCAAATGTGGTATAGTTCAGTATTAGCTAATTAATAACTACTAATTTTTCATACCTCCTGGAGAGCTACAAAGTACTAAACAGGTTCAAGGAATTACTAATTATTTGGATCAGTTTTCTAAAGTAAAAGATATGATAACTAGTAATGTCATTGTAAGCGTTTGTAGGTTTATATAAGGTTTTGGATAGTACTCCTCCTGATGGATTTGGTAATACTTGAGTAATTACTAGTGGATTACCATGATCTTGACTAAAGAAGTTGATGAGAGTAGGGAGACATGTATGCCTCTCTGTTACCTCGCTATGAACAATCAGTTAGCTTTTCTCAGGAGGATCTATATGTCTCACTGGCTGCTTCAGATTCCTTGGATGAGCCTGAACAAGGTCACTATTTCTTATCGGAAGACATGTCATCTCCACTGTCCAAGTCTCATCGGCCCCATAGTGATGATGGCTCGGACCCCCGGGTTATGCTGAGCCATCAGTCTTTTTTTTTTTTCCGTTACTAGATATACTGAAGATGGCACTAGCCAGGTTCACTGTAAAAAGTAGTTCCCTATCAAGGGAACTTCCGCTGCGTTTACGCTGTGGGAACACCTCAGAGTGTTGCGTCATGAAGCACGTGTATAATCAGTCCAATGAAAGAGCGAGACGTCATAGACCAGGAAACTATAAAGCACCCCAGAACGCAGACCGTGTCATCTTCTGTGCCTTCAGCAAGCGCTCTCTGTATCTGTCCTGGTCTTATTTATTGTTGTCTGTCAAGTTGCAATATATATATATATTTATGGCAAAAAAGAGCAAGCAAGCGTTGTGTTGTTCCCTGCCCACGTTATATCACGAGTGGGGACACACACATCAGCTTGTTTGGGAGTGGAGCATGCCAACAGTAAGTTTTCGAGGGGATTGACTGTGAGCATTAAGAGAAGCGGCCCATGAGGACGCTCCGCTCCCGCTAGACGTTCTTTGAGGAGGACGGTTCGAGAGGAAAGTGAGAATATAATGAAAAACTCTATATCTCAGCCTCCTCGTCGGGGAATGCCGTTTTTTCCCTACCTCCACACTGAGTTTCATAAACACACATAAACCGGTTTCTATTTTTTGTGTTTAAATCCCGAAACTTCTAGTAATGTTATGGGTATTAAGTATCATAGTATGACATTATTTCGGGTTAAAGAGACGCTTGCGAGCTATCTCTCTCCCGAGTCGGCATCATCATAACCCCGACGTTACCCATCAGCTATCATAAAAAATAGATGAATATTATTAGGCAGCGCTGGTGGGTAAAGTATATATGGACATGGATGAATGTGAGGATGTCAGCACTGACGCTATTCGAGAATTGCGTCGCGCAACTATAACGGGGAGCGACGGTTTAGAGAAATCGTTTCTCCTCGGCGTCCTCTGGGGGGGGGCGACTCTCTGAGGATGGTCGCAGTGCTGCCAGTTCGGTTGTTTTCCTGCTGGTGGCCACGGAGTGATATATACATATATATATAAAAAAATAATAATAATAAATATATATATATATATATATATATATATATATATATATATTAAAAAAAAAATATATATATATATATATTTACATCAGAAAAACTATATATATATATATATATATATATATATATATATATATATATTAGGGCTGGGGGAATTAACGCGTTAATTTTTGCGATTAATTTGAAATGTTTAACGCGTTAAAAAAAAATAACGCAGCACCTTTTTTTTGCCTCGTTTTAATGATTTCCTGCTGCGTCTGCTATTAAACAGGCTGAAATATGCCGCCCCTCCGTGTTCGGCGATCAGGTTTCATTCTCGCGCAGGTTTCATGAGCGGGTCTTTTCCGCTCAGTATGTGCGTCGCGTTCTGTGCTCCGCGCGCGCGTGTGTGTTGGCGCGCTCTGTCGTTAACGGCCCAGCAGCGGCGCTCTCTCCGTTCCGTGTGTGTGTGTGTGTGTGTCGGCGGCTCTGTCGTTAATGGCCCAAAGGCTTCAATCATGTACCAAGCACTTGAAAAGTAAAGTCCACTCAAATGACGTGAAATTTCTCTGTAGACTTCTGTTTGCTGAGCTCAGCTGGTATAGTCACAACAATGGTAAAATGACCTGCTCTGATCACATGCTCTGGTAATAATAGCTTTGTAGGACTATATTTTGATTTGATAATTATTAAAATAATAATAATAATAATAATAACCTGTTAAATTGATTATGTTGATTATTGAAAAAGAATAATATATTGATATATTGATGTTTAATATTTTAATATAGGGCTATTTTCTGTTCCTTTTTTTTCCCCTGTGTTGTTTAATTAGGTGATTCTAAGTTTAAATATTGATGATTACAAGCTTGGGGGAAACGCAATTAATTGCAATTAATTACAGAAAATGTGCAATTAATTAGTTAATTTTTTTTAATCGATTCCCAGCCCTAATATATATATATATATAGTTTTTCTGATGTAAAGAAAAAAAAAAAGATGTCTGTTCTTCTGGACCTTTTGCTTTAAAAAAAAACGAAGAAATAAACTATTCAGCGTCGTTCCAGAGGTTTCTTCCTCACTTATCTAATGTTTCTGAGACTTCTGGGCAGGAGCAGTCTCAGCCTAATAAAGCTGTCCCACTCCACTGTTTCACTCATATCATCGATTACAACATAAGATTAGGCCAAAGTAACAAAAGTAGACATAATATCATAATATACTCCTTGCTGCTCTAATGCTGTGAACAACAGGTTCAATGTTCATAAAACATGTTAAAAAGAATTGAATAATTACATTTAAAAACAATGTAGATTATAAATAGTAAGTTTTGCCATTACAGTGTTAACAGATAAATGTCAGGTCAAGAAAGAAAAAAAACAAGCATTTATGTTAAGTGAATTAAAAAAAAGACTGTCATTATTTAATTTTTTATAAGAACAAGTATTTATGTTAAGTGAATTCAAGAAAGACTGTCATAATTTTTTTTTTATAAAAACAAGTATTTATGCAATGAAGTCAAGAAAGACTCTTTATTTTGTTTTTTTATAAAAACATTTTAGTTTTTTAAAACACAACAGTTCAACTTAAATTGTCAGGAGATACATTGTTGACGTTACTGTTAAAAATGCACTTCCAATAAAGTGAGTGTTGGCAAAACCGGTTGTCATTTTTATGTTGCGGCGGAGGGGGTGTTGTTGGCAGCTGCTGGAATGTAACTAATAAAGTAACTTGTAATCTAACTTAGTTACTTTTAAAATCAAGTAATCTGTAAAGTAACTAAGTTACATTTTAAAGGAGTAATCAGTAATCGGTAATCAGATTACTTTTTTCAAAGTAACTGTGGCAACACTGGTTGAGGTTACTTAGAAAACTGGTTTCACTTTATTTTGATGGCCCCTTTAACACATTCTGTTGAGTATAAGTAACGTTGCACCTACATGTCTACTAACTCTCGTTAGAGTGTTAATAGAGTATTAGTAAACTGGTAGGGTAAGGGTTAGAATAAGTTGACATGTAGTTGCAAAGTTATAATGTCTGTTGGAGGACATCACAATCAAATATTAAGCAGCCAGTCTATTAAAGGTGGGGTATGTAATTCTCTTTTTTGGCCATTTTTTCAAAATCACTTAAAATCCTATTCCTAACCCACTTACCAGCACTGAGTTAGAAGCACTGAAATAAAAATTAAGCAATTTAATCATCTGTGGAACGGGCAGGACTCGAAAAACTCCAGCCAATCATTTCCAAGACCACCTAGAATCATTGGACAGTAAGTGCGTCAATCAATCGGTCGTACCATCCCCCCCTCCCCCCATCCATGTCCATGTTCTTTGAATGGGTGGAGTTAAAGGAAAGAAGGTAGGACCATTTGAGTTGTGTATTTTCAAAATCTGCCAGCCGTTTTGCAAATCACATACCGCACCTTTAATACTCTAATGAGAGTCAATTGACATGTAGTTGCAAAGTTACTTAGTCAACAGAATGTTCAAAAGGGACCATCAAAATAAAGTGTTACCAGAAAACTTGATGAAATCGGTTGCCTTAAATTTTGTAAATTAGCTCATGGTTTTTGAGTTGATAAAACTTAGTACCACTTAGTAGAGGTAACTAGGTTACAATTTGACAAGTTGAGTAATTAGTTAAGTTAACTTAAAGATTTAAGTACACTTAACTCAAACAAAATAGTTTTCTTAACAAGCTTGTTCACATTATTAAAAGATATCAATAGTGTTCATTTTGATTATGGATTTTCTTTAAAACTGGAAGTGGAGCAGATGTTGGTTTGTGGCGCCATCAGGTTCTGCGCTCCTATTGGTTTTCGATTTGATGTTTGTTATATAGGAGAAGTCACACTGCAGAACTGTGCCTCAAAACTTCTGACACTGCCAAAATTTTGACAAAGGTCATATAAGCTTTCAGCAAACATGTCAAATGAGTGATCAAAGATTTTAGATTTTGACCCAGGATCAGAGGAATCTTTTAACGGCTAAATCGTACAGTGTGAACCCGGCTTTACTCAAAGTTGTAAGTTGTTAATACAAAGACCTAAAAAATAGTATTAGGAGAACAATGGACCATACTGTAGATTTGAAAATCCTGCTTTCCCCATTATTTAATCACGGAAGCTACACCAGTTACTTTTGCCAAGAGATTTATTATTTAAACATGTGTCATGTGTCAGACAGAGAGAAACACAGGCATATAAGAATAAGGCTACATGAGAGGAGGTCCTCATTCTAGATTTCTCTATTCCCCATTTCTCTATCTTCTCACCCCATTATGCCAGCTGTAAATGGTTTCTGGGTATCTCCTTCCTTACCCCATAATCTCTATGTTTCCTCCTCGCTCTCATCCCCTCATCATGCCTTAATGTTTCTCTGGGGTGGTACGGTAAGATTGAGCTTATATACAGCACAGAGAGACTTACAACTTCCGTGTAAGGTAGAACAACATGTTGACCTAATGCTTACACATGGAACAATCCACTATCAACATTAATCAAGGTCTTCAGGAATACTAGAAAGTTCCAGGCAGGTGAGTTATTTCAATTTCAATTCAATTTCAATTTCAATTTATTTATAAAGCACAAATAAACACAACTTTCGTTGACCAAAGTGCTGTACAGAGAATAAAATAAAAAATAAAACAACAACAGGACAATTGTTTCAACATTTCAATTTACATACGACAGATCAAATACAAATTTATTTAACCTCACTTTAAAGATGCACAGGGTTGGTGCAGCTCTGATTTCTGGAGGGCAGCTGTTCCAGAGTCTAGGAGCGGCACTAGAAAAAGCCCTGTCTGTCTTAAGTTTTGTTCTCGGAACCACAAGAAGGCCTAGGTTCGCAGACCTAAGAGTTCTTGATGGTTGGTGAACAGTCAATAGGTCCGTGAGGTATGATGGAGCCATCCCATTTAATGACTTTAAAACTAATAATAACACTTTAAAAGTGATTCTATGGCACACTGGCAGCCAGTGTAGTGCCTAAGGACATGAGTTATATGATCTCGTTTCCGAGTTCCTGTCAGTACTCTTGCAGTGGCATTCTGGACTATTTGAAGGCGGTTAATGGATGATTCACTGATCCCCACATAGAGCGAATTACAATAGTCCAGCCTTGTAGAGATAAAAGCATGTATAACTTTTTCGAAGTTAAAGACTGAGAGTATAGACTTAAGTTTTACCAGGGTTCGTAGCTGGTAGAAGCTTGATTTTACCACTTGATTGAACTGTCTATCCAGCTTCAGGGCACTGTCCAGTACCATTCCCAGGTTTTTGACAGATGGCTTCACATATGGTGTCAAGGTACCAAGATTCATATTTGTTGTATCATATAGACTGGAAGGTGTAAACACTATAACGTCAGTCTTTTCCTCATTCAAACTTAAAAAAATTTGCGACATCCATGCTTTCACATCCTCAAGGAAATCAGCCATCTCTTCTAGATTCTTTCCATGATTAAGAGGAAAATACATTTGTGTGTCGTCTGCATAGCAATGATAACTCTGGTCATATTTTTTGAAAATAGTACTCAAAGGAAGCATGTATAGAGAAAACAACATCGGAGCCAATATTGGAGCTAAACTCTGGAGAAAAGTTTACCTCGAGGGCCAGAGTTAAGAAGCACTGTTTTACTTCATGAACTAGTGTGGACCCAAGTCTGAGTTGCTTTCACATTTACACAAATTGAGCCACAGTGTCAGTGCAGCTAAACTCAGACCAGCTCCTACAGGTTGTCTCGAGTTTGGTACCCATTCTGCATGACAGCTTTCACATTACCAAATTCAAACCGTGTTCTGTTTAGAACTATCAAATGTAATTACCTCAATTGTGAATATGTTATCAGTAAAATGTGCGGAATACAGACAACAATATTTTAACCCACCATGTCATCTTTATTGTGCTGTTTTTCTTTACATTATAGACTCACTGAATGTAATCTCACTGGTCAGTGCTGTGAAAGTTTGTATTCATTTCTACAATCATCAAACTCACTGAGAGAGCTAGACCTGAGTAACAGTAAAGCTGCTCTCTAATGGATTGAAGAGACACTGTCATCTCAACATACTGAGGTCAGTTAATTTAAATAATATAATCAGATGCTGCAACAATAAATTAGTCTTTGTCTAGCAACAGTTATTTAGTTCTTCTCTTTCTTGCCTTGTTCTTTGTATCTTTTGTAGACCTGAGTCTGATGTATTGTTTAAATTATTTTTTTTGTGGAAGAATGTAATGTGTTGTAGGACTACTCTGTGGTAATTTTGTTCTGTTTTGTTTAGGTTATCCATCTGTAATCTCACTGGTCAGTGCTGTGAAAGTTTGTCTTCATTTCTACAATCATCAAACTCAATGAGAGAGCGGGACCTGAGTAACAATGACCTACAGGATTCAGGAGTGAAGCTGCTCCCTGATGGTCTAAATAGTTCATACTGTCAACTTAACATACTGAGGTAAGAAAAACAGAGTAACGTTTGCTCTGGTCCTGATCTCCTGGTTGCTTAAAATGTATTAGAAGTCCCCAGAGCTCCAGGAAGCTGAACACTCCATTGAGTAAACTAGAGCAAACCAGAGTACGATGTCCATATAGATGCTTAAAATGTATTAAACAGCACTTTTCTCAATATGTATTAAAATACATAACTTCATACATAAATACATATTTATTAAATCTTTAAAAGCATCAAGCAAATAAAGTTAAAGAGACGCTGAATCGGTGGACACTCGTTCACCCTTCACTACATGTGTATGTTAATATGTGCAGTCAACCAGTAATGATGATACTGTCACAAAACTTATGCATTCATATACTGTATGGACATCACTGCAAATTATAACTTGCAGTTCAGTATGTGAGTCAGATGTTGATTCTGTAAAATGCGTAGATATGGGCTGCGTTCGAAACCGCATACTCAATGAGTAGGTACTTAATTTCAATAAGTACTTACTTAACGAGCGCTAAAAGAGTAGGTACTTTATAGCCAAATCTCGTTAAGTATGAATGCGAATCGGACATCTGCCATGTTGACGTTATCATGTGACCTACGACGCGTTATCACAAGTGCAACAACTTAAAAGATTTGAACGACACGTTTAATTCATCCATCTGTAAATATCTTGATATTGATTAAACTTGCTCATTTTATGGTATTTTTAAAGAAACTGCTGCCCATTTATTTTGTGAATACATTTAGGGTTGATTTAAGTTCTCATATTTAACCCTACTTATGTGACCCACCGTTTTATCCTTAACGATATTATTTATTTTTATAACGAAATCCCCAAATTGTCATCTTTTGAATATGTTGTTCATTTCTATTTCTATCTAATATGTTGTTTAATTTTATTTCCAAACATTTTCATCCACAAGCAAAAGTGGCTTACTGCTGTTTTCCTCTTTTTCTGTCGTTTCATCCCTCAGGCCTATAAATATCAAAAAATGCATTTTTTAAATGTATTATAATTACTTATTTAAGAAAATATATATTAAGATATTCAACCTTTTTCCTGTGTATACAATCTCATATTATGAATGCAAACATAATATATATATATATGATATATATATATATATATATATATATATATATATATATATACACCTCATGACTACATTTTCATTCAAACAATTAATTAAAGCATTAATTAATTAAATAATTATATTTGATTTACTGACAACAATGATAAATATTAATAAATGAGTAAATGAATGAATGAAAGTCACCACACAATAAACAAATGCATATACAAGTCAACACATGAAACAAAGCTTTATTCAAACTACAATCATGTATGTAGACTACAGGCGCTGAACCACATCTACTGCCATCTCAACACAGCGGTTCCCATTCTGCGGCTTTATTCTGATGAACCAGCCGACCGCCAGAGGTGAGCCGTGCCGGAGTGCCGGAGGTTGTTGCGTGATGTGTTGTGCTTCACGATCTGAGGCAATAAGGGCCGGTGGAGAGATGGAGGGTCTCGTCCATGGCACGATCTTCAGCTCTGTGCTCCTCATCCTCAGTGCTCACACCAGTCTGCTGATATTTCAGATCCTACAAAAATGCACAAACACAACACAAAAGCAGTCATTTTAACAGCACAATGTAATTTGATTTCAGTATTATTTAGAAGACAAGAACGCTTTTTTTCACAAATGCCGCCATCATCTTTCCTTGCAGGTCCTGCTCCACCACAACAGCTGAGCAGCAAATGCACAGAAATAGAGTATCAGAAAAGTGCTTTAATAGTTCTGTTTGAAATTACAATAATTAAAATAAACTACAACTTAATATTTAAATAGTTGTTGTTATTAATTTCTGTAGTATACTCACTCAAAGCCTTTGATGCAGCATCAGCTTCATGAGCCTCTCTCCACCGGATAAACCCACATCTGTTCATCTGTGCCTGTAACATCCAGACAAGACTCCCATGACCTCTGTGATTTATGAGCTCAACACTACATTTACATGTTGAGGTTGTTTTAACTTTTTATCCAACATAGATGTTCCTCAATTTATCAACAGTACTAATGGACAAATAAAATAGATAACTTATGTTTAGTTAATTTATAGATTTGTTCTACATAATAGCACACATATCACTCAGATGTATATTTCATGTTGTGCAATACTGCAATACTTATAAAAGATTTTCCTGTCAGATGTAAATAGACGTTTAAAATAAGCATCTTTAAGATGTTTATGTAAATCCCCTTTAGAGACGTAACTTACGTGTCCTTACTGGAGCTCCCTTGTCAGCTAGAGCTATACATAATAAAACGTGGTTTTACAGCAAAATCACAACTATACTATACTGTCTAACTCCTTTACACCTTCAACAGTTAAAACGTTTACTCTATAGTAGTTTAACACATGCAATTTTAACACAAGGAACCGTGTTTACTCACATTTGAAACCCCGCGCGTCGCTGATCTCCGTGATGTTTGATAATGACGTATCCTCTCGCGTGGCCTCCTGGGATAGAAGAGTATCCATCGGACTGCACTCGAAAATCTGGCTGGAAGCAGTAAGCCATCCGGGAACTCCTCGCCTACTCTTTTATGAATACTGATGTTTCGAACGTACTTCTTCCTTCACGTACTGTTTTCGCCTACTATATAGTAGGAAAGTAGGCATATTCGAACGCACTTAAGTCCGAATCTCGCGATAATTAGTACGTCACCCAGGTAATTCTCGCCTACTCTTTTATGATTCGTACATACTTTTTCGCTCGCCTACTCTTTTCCCCTACTATATAGTAGGGAAGTATGCGGTTTCGAACGCAGCCATGGTTTGAACAATGGTTGGTTGGGGGTGTGGGCAATATAATTAGAAAAATAGCAGTACATACATTTAGAAAATATAACAACATGCCAAAGATGTAAAGCAAAACTGTTACTACATTAAAATGTGATAAATGCTAGTCTTTTTTTATGTTGCGGTTTAGATTTTTGACTTTCTCTATAGCATTTTAAATTAGTAAATTATTGATAAATTAAACTGGGTTGCACTAGTGTTAATTTCGTCAGACGAGACGAAATATGTTCGTCAACAAACTTTTTTTCCATGACTAAGACGAGACGATGACGAGACTGCACCACTGTTCAAAAACGCTGACTAAGACTAAATTAACATGCATTATTGTTGACGAAAAAAGACGAGACGAAAATGTTTTGCATAAAATAAAAACTAAGATAAAATCTCTCTTAATTTTCGTCAACAATCGTCTCTGCTTTTTCATCAGCTGTTACTCCTTTAAAATATTCCGAATGAGTTTGCACTGTTGCTCAAGTAACGTTACGAAGCTACTGTGTTTGTTTTGGCACATACATTATGCAGGTTACGATTGTATTGCTTCCACTAAAGAAAATAATGCGCTCCGTCTCTACGGTTAGAATCCTGTGTGTGGCAACGATCCATGGCAACACTCTTTTTTTCATGTCAACGGTGTGTTATACTTAGCAGCGCATTTTACATTAGAATTCAACCAAGCCATTTAATAAAAATAAAATAAAAACATACGCACAGAGTGTTGTGTGCGTAGAAAGAATTCGTCCACACGCTGCTCAAAAAAAAAAATCCTGAGCGCAAGTCCACCGTCTAGCACCAGGCAGGCTTTTTGTGTAAATTCTATTTCCTGTTGCTGTGCAGGCTCTTTTATTGTACATGACAGCCTAATAACCCTTTTCTTTAAAGGCTTAGGTTATGTCCCGTTGACCGGTCCGTTGCATTACGATTAAAAGCAGTATCAATAAAGTAACAAATGTGATGTGCAGTCAAGTTGGTGTATGTGCTGTTTAAACGAGTGTTCTCACTTATACACTTGTTGTGATTCGCAGAGTTTTGACAATATAGTATTGATATTGTTTCTTATTCAAAAGTGGTGACTGAAAAAACTCAGCACCCCCAACCTGAAACCTCTTCCCGCGCCTTTGTAACTTGTCAGTCGGAGTCTGTTGGGCCCCAGCTTTTCAATTGTGTTGGTTAAAATAAAAATTTTCAGGCGACCTGGAGGCTAATGAAGGGGTGGTCGATCTAGAGCAGGAAGCCTCCAGGGCGGAGCAGGCCGTGCTGGTGGCCAGGGTGGAGCAGGACGTGCAGGCGGCCAGGGCGGAGCAGGACGTGCAGGCGGCCAGGGTGGAGCAGGACGTGCAGGCGGCCAGATTTGTGCTGAATGGATTTGGATTTGTGCTGAATGAGAGCGGTGAGACCATCAATCTGGATTAAGCCATATACTGGCTCTGTATTCTATTCCATGAGTTATTCCACTGGACTGCATCTCTTATTTCCACTCTTATTTCATAGCCATATGGAAAAACAGAATGTGAACTTTTAGGCCCCGTTTACACATGGTTTTACAATGCATTTTTGTCGATCATATAACAAGTAGGCAAGTGCACCTGTTGTTTTAATCGGTTTCTTTTGTCCACTTTTACAACTTCTGTACTCATTTCTTGTGGTGTATGGGGATAGTCTATGGACAGCTAAATGTAAGGGCTTTATCAGATCTTTCGATCTAATGGACAAAATTAGCTTGTGTAATTTACACATGAAAGCGACCAGAGCAGCTTTCGCTTTTGCTCTGACAACCACAAGACCAGCCGAAAGCTGTGTGTGTGTTAGAAATCAGGAATGGAAAGAGAACATTGTGCTTGGTATGCGTTTCATCTTCAAACCAAACTTGGGTTTTTTGCCAACAAAGTATAAATCTTGTCTGGCTAGCAAGCTTCCCATAATGTTTACACATTAGGTCAGTAGGCGTCGAATGAACACATTCGACCACATGATCGCCTCTGGAAGTGGTCGAAATTGGACAAGCGTTATATAGACCCTGTTTAGACATGTACTTTGCGTCATCCACCTGTGATCAGATTGACGGAAAAACACTTCTTAACAGGTGTAAGCAGTACCTTAGTTTCAGTTTAAGGTGTAAATGCATACATACAGACCCATCTGTTCATATATTGATAGTATGGTTTTAATGTCTTGTGTGTTTTAATAGTGTGGATCATCGGGTAGAGACCCGGATCACAGCAGGACTCAAAAAATGTAGGTCACACACAAACAAACAATTTGCACACCTTCACTCGTTTTTGTTTAATTTTATTGTGTTATGATTATTTTCTCCTGACATCTCTTTCTTGTGTTTAGATGCATGTGATCTCCCACTGGATCCAAACACAACACACGTTTATCTCGCTCTGTCTGAGAGGAACAGAAAGGTGACACAAGTGTCAAAGAAGCAGCCGTATCCTAATCATCCAGAGAGATTTGATGAATATCCTCAGGTTCTGTGTAGAGAGAGTCTGACTGGACGCTGTTACTGGGAGGCTGAATTGAGCCGGTGGTTCGGGAGTGTATATCACTGGCAATAAAGGAATCAGCAGGAAAGGAGGAAGTAAATGCAAGTTTGAACTTAATGAAAAATCTTGGAGTCTGATCCACAATTATGATGGTTTAATGGCCTGGCACAATAATAAGTGTAGCAGCCCTTCAACTTGGAATAAACAGGCTTGGGAGTGTTTCCATACGGTTGTACTTTAATTCAGACGAGTGTGCATAGCACCAACACCGTGAAAACTTAAAAGGAAAATAACAAAGGCAATTTAGCCAGATACAAAAATAATCCTTTGACAAATGCACTTTAGCAAGCTAGCGTCACATTGATAACAGCATAGCACAGGCAACAACCATTATATGCAATGAATCTCATTACCATTTACATGAACGTATGAAATGAATTCATATGAAATAATTCATTACAATTAACCCACATACCTCGCTCCGCATATCAAAGGGTGCTAAAGAGTGGTGATCCAGGGAAGGGCTGCCGCCATTAACTTAACTTGGACGTTGGAGAGCTAGCTAGCAACTTCATAAATTATTCTCAAATTATTACTGCCAAAACAAATCAAGCACAGAGTGGTATAACACTTCAAAAACACTTTAGTTGAAGGTTACAGTAATATTTTCCAATCTCCTGACTCTAAACATGCATCGTCTTGTAACGTGCCTTCTCGTGTTTTTTTATTGAACAAGTGTGAGCGCGGAGAGATTAGGCCCCCCATGCAGATATCATGATGTCAAAATAAAAGTCACATAAAATAAAATAAAAGTATGAAACAGGATAATCATAATAAAACACTGCTAGTGGTCATGTACAAGAGAACATCACAACATATTCACGTAAACACAGTCGGTTATGTCTTTTACAGAACGTACAGTTGTGAGAATATCGGATGTGCATCAGCAGTGCAATTGGATCTGCACACTCGGTCTTAAAGTGCGTAATAAACCTAATGCCTTCAGTACACTTAATATTGATCAAACAACAAAATAAAAAGAGAAAAGTATGCACTGCTCTTTAATAGCTTTAAAGGTGCTGTATGGAGTTTTTCTACTAAAATAAATCCATTTTTTTATTACCTGTGTGTGAAGGGGTTGCAATCTCACAATAAAATGATCCACATGGCGGGTTTTGCTATTACCTCTGAAAGCAAGTATTCCTATTTCTATGTGAAGTCTCCGGGTCAGATTTGCCGCGAAATCCATTGACGTGACTGAGACCTGCATGCGCGCTTCCCGAGCGTCTCGCCTCTCGCTTCGTCTACTGACTTTGCACTCAACAGCGACGACACTGCAGCTTTATGACATGGAGTCTGCTAATATTAGGAAACGACTAGCACAACACAGACTCCAACACAAACTCCACATAATAATAAAAACAAAAGAAAGAACGCGCACGAGCACTCGCTTGTAAACGTATTGGTTGCAATCTGAAAAATCACCACTAGATGCCGCTGAAAACTCCATACAGCAGCTTTAATAAGGATTAATTTATATTAATAATACAAATAAATATATCTGCTTGAAAGAATAAAGAATGATTTAAGTTAATGACTGCATAATCATTCATTGAAGAAAAAAAGACTGTTCTACTTTAGGAGAAGTTTAGATATTATTTTATGTCACAGTGCTAAATCTGTGTCTGTATTGCATGTTCAAACTTTAAAATTTATTTATATTAAAAGGTTAATAGATGTATTCTACGGGAATATATAATGGGTTTGGAAATTTTAGAGAAATTAAATTAATGCATTACAATTTAACTAAACCCATTTGATTTAGGTCGACTAAATCTACTGTAGATTTAGTCGACTAAAATCTTATTGTATTTCGTCGACTAAAACTAGACTAAACAAACAATTCAGATGACTAAAATATGACTAAACCTAAAATGGCATTTTAGTCAAAAGACTATGACTAAAACTAAATCAAAATTTGCTGTCAAAACTAACACTGATCTGAACTGGCCGGCCGGCACTCTGTCCTTCTACAGCTGTATAAATACTGTATGTTCTGTTTTTTTGTACTATATGATTTAACTATATTTTGTCTACCTTGTACTTTTTTCTGTGCCATTCCCTGAAATAAACGAAACGAAACGAAACGAAACAGCATCTCACACACACAAATACATTTTACACACATTCAACCGCACAATCACTGAACCCCTCTATGATGGATTTCAGTTTGCATACAATTGGAACACCTCAGTATCTTTGTGTGAGATTAAACAGCCTTCAATGAAAAACAACTGAGTTAAAGATATGTGTCTATCTCTCACATAAAACTGTATTGTTCATCTTTTATCTTTGTTTTATGTGTAAATAGAAAAATGACATCAAATATGTATTGCAGGGCTCGACATTAACGCTTGTCCGGGACAAGAGGATGTTTAGAAGGGACAAAAGAGAATTTTACTTGCCCGACCGGACAAGCAGCCTGATTAAAAACTTCAATGAGAGAAAAAATAAATAAAATTATGGAATCACTAAAACAAAAGATTTCTGCTTTTATTACATTTATTGTAAGTTGCGATCGATAGTGGTCAGATAATAAATGTATTAGCCTACTAGTTAGGGAAAGTTAGGCATTTCTTTGGCCATTCTGCAAAAAAATTTCTTACCAATAGCTTTTTTTACCATGTGTTCCTATAGGTGTCTAGTAACACCTCCCAATTTATCCACGGCCAAATCCTCGGGGAAACGCCTGGAGGGGCCATCAAAGTTGGGGTGCCCAGAGGGCCTGGGTACCAAAAAAAAAAAAATCCATAAAAAATCCATACAAAATCCATAAAAATGTTTAAAACCATTACAAAACAAAACTTCCTAAATCAGTTTAAAATGTACCAAACCTCATCCAACTCCCCTGCATCTCCCCTCACTCCTGTTATCATCTGGCTGGTTGATGTTCTGGCAAGAGTTACCATGACAGTTCCCACAAACAGAAATACACTTGACTCCTAGCTGCACCTGAGAGTGTCACAGTCCTCAGCACAGTTGCAGCTGACAAACTTCAGAAGGTGGTCCGGTGCAATGGGACCACCTCTGTTGTAGGGACTGGTGCATAACCTTGTTCTCCTTGTTTCCATCTATACTCAAGAACATCCAGTTATGGACTTTGTCAAGTCAAGTCACCTTTATTTATATAACGCTTTTTACAATACAGATTGTATCAAAGCAGCTTCACAGTGATAATATGAAAATAATACAACAAAGTTTGCTTCTAGAAGAACATTGCGTCATCGTCCACCTTAAGTAAGGTAGATCAATAATATTGTTGAATATTAAATGTCCCCAACTAAGCAAGCCAACAGCCAAGGCAACAGTGGCAAATAACCAAAACTCCATCAGTGACAGAATGGAGAAAAAAGCATTGGGAGATCCCAGGCTCAGTCGGGGGCCAGTTCTCCTCTGGCCAATCAGTGAACAGTGTATGATTATGATTCAGGCAGCATTACAGGTCAGTTATGACACAAACTAGTGAGCAAAGTCAGATTGGATCAGAACATTTATCCAGTTCCATCTGGTTGGAGGTCGGAGTCATCACGTCGGTATGTAGACGGGTTTGTTGAGGATCAGTGCTGATGGCTGTCGTGTCGATGAGGCCTTCACAGGGCTGATGAGGGATGCTTTGTGGATGGGCCCAGGCGCAGGTCCATCCTCTGATCTGGATACGGCCCGGATTCAGCTGTCTTCAGTAAACAGGAGAGAGACTAGTTGACTAGTGTAGCAGACTTTATAGCAGCGGCTGCAGCCCGGACAGTTGAACAGTTCTCAGCCAGCTTTGATGATGTCACTTTTCTTGGCTCTGATGTCATTGAACACATCCATGTCCCCCTCTGCGTTGTCAGTCTTGCAGAGCTTGGTGAGCAAAGTTGGTTTGCTAAACCCAGAAATTGCTGATACGGTATCGCAGCCAGAGAAGCTGTGTAGGAAGATCAGGTATGTAACAGAACCTCTCCGGGAGGGCCACCCGGATCTTTCCAACATCGTAAGATGTGTCTTTAGCTGTTGTGAGAAAAACCGGGTGGTTTGCCCTATGATGGACCAGCATAACCATAACGTCGGTGTCCTCGGCCCTCACCTCAACAGAGGACTCTATTGCCTCATTTAGTGATGCACACACGATAGAAGTGTCAGCATCATCAGAGCATTGGTGTACACCCCGAAAGCCAAAAATATTCAGACTTATAAAACCGTGCGTATGCCAGAACCTGCGCAGAATTCACTTTATAAATCCCAGTCAGCGGAAGACTGTGCACACATGCGTCTCCTCCCCGAAATAACCTTACAACGCCTAGTTTTACTATGCATATCCTCATCTGCATATCATTTGCATATGATTATTCATCTACATGTTTAACGGTACATTAGGAAAATATGAAATACGGATGTGCCGTCACATTACATTAATAAAAATGATTTAGTAGCCTCTCCTTGTCATGATTCTAGTCAGTGTTCCCGTCTTGTTCCATGTTTAGCAGCTCCCCATTATGTTTAATGTTTATTAGTCTCCCAAGGGGTTTCCTATTAGCCACGCCCTCTTGTTTTCTTGTTTAGCTTGTCTACTTCTGTATTTACGCCCTGTGTCTAGTTTCAATCTTTGTCAGTTCTTAACGTTGTTTATTCTGGTCAAATCTGTTGAGTCTTGTTCCTGAGTCTGAGTCTATATTTATGTAGTTATAAGTTTATTTAATAAAGTAATGCTGCACGTGGATCCTGCTTCCTCCTCTGCTTCAAACTACCGTGACAGAAGAACTGACCATAACATGGATCCAGCAGATTGTCTCTTCCGCCTCCGCCAGGGTAACCGTCCGATGGAGGAATATGTGAAGGAGTTTTGTGAGCTTTGCCATGGGGTGGACTTTAATGATGCTGTCTTAAAGGACATATTTGGCCATGGACTTAATAAGTTTCTTCATTTCCTCATGCCTGACGATACCCCTCACTACACTCTAGTGCAATATATTGGCTTTGCCCTTTTATTAAGCGGTTCGCCATTTACTGTGGGCTTTGCGGATGAGGAACCCCGCAAGCTCACAGTATCTCCTAAGCCTGAGCCAGTTCATGTCATGCCCTCTTTGGCAACTCTAGTACTCACACCGCTCGCCAGCACACCAGAGCCTCATCGGATCTGCCCCGTCATGGCCGCCAGTCCAGAGTCTCGTCCAGCGTCCGGAGTCTCGTCCAGCCGTGACCACCCTTCCGGAGTCTTGTCCAGCCGTGACCACCCTTCCGGAGTCTCGTCCAGCCGTGACCACCCTTCCGGAGTCTTGTCCAGCCGTGACCACCCTTCCGGAGTCTCGTCCTGCCGAGACCACCTTTCCAGAGCTTCTTCACGGCATGCCCGCCACGCCTGAGCCCTCGTCTTCGAGCAAGATGGCCGTCACCACGCCTGTGTCTTCGGACAAGATGGGCACCTCAACGCCTGTGTCTTCGGACAAGATAGCCGACTCCACGCCTGTGTCTTCAGTCAAGATGGTAAGATGTGTCTTTAGCTGTTGTGAGGAAGACCGGGTGGTTGGCCCTATGATTGACCAGCATAACCAAAACGTCTGTGTCCTCAGCCCTCACCTCAACAGAGGACTCTATTGATTAATATAGTGATGCACACACGATAGAAGTGTCAGCATCATCAGAGCATTGTTGTACACTGATCCTACTTCTTTGGAAGGTCTCAGGAAGGAGCAGAATGAGCTGGGCCTTGTTGTGCTTGTTGTCAAGGAACTTTTCCCGTGGAACAATGTTTTTTTTTAAGTCTGAACGAATCTGAATGTCACAGCATGCATTTTTTGTACGTCTCAGGTGGTCATGGTCCTTGGTGGAGCTACCGTATCTGTCAAAGATCACAGTAATCCGTAGGTGCTTCTCTCCATTGATTTTGGGAGCAGATCTGATGACTTGAACTTGTGCTTGGTTTCCATTGTATCCAGAACAGTTTTCAGCTCAGTAAACAGCCCAGATGGAGAAATACTGATGTTGTTAACGCCATAGTTGGATGGTTGGAGGAAGTCAACCCCTTCGATTCCATACGTGACAGGAAGACTCTGGTATCTTTCTCTACGGGGTTCAGCAGCACTCCCGGGGACTCAGTCAATGCTGATCAGGCAGAGGAGGTTGGCAGAGCCATACAGGCCAAGATGGATGGGAAAACTGTTCTGATACAAAGTAGGATCAGTGTACACCAATGCTCTGATGATGCTGACACTTCTATCGTGTGTGCATCACTAAATGAGGCAATAGAGTCCTCTGTTGAGGTGAGGGCCGAGGACACCGACGTTATGGTTATGCTGGTCCATCATAGGGCAAACCACCCGGTTTTTCTCACAACAGCTAAAGACACATCTTACGATGTTGGAAAGATCCGGGTGGCCCTCCCGGAGAGGTTCTGTTACATACCTGATCTTCCTACACAGCTTCTCTGGCTGCGATACCGTATCAGCAATTTCTGGGTTTAGCAAACCAACTTTGCTCACCAAGCTCTGCAAGACTGACAAAGCAGAGGGGGACATGGATGTGTTCAATGACATCAAAGCCAAGAAAAGTGACATCATCAAAGCTGGCTGAGAACTGTTCAACTGTCCGGGCTGCAGCCGCTGCTATAAAGTCTGCTACACTAGTCAACTAGTCTCTCTCCTGTTTACTGAAGACAGCTGAATCCGGGCCGTATCCAGATCAGAGGATGGACCTGCGCCTGGGCCCATCCACAAAGCATCCCTCATCAGCCCTGTGAAGGCCTCATCGACACGACAGCCATCAGCACTGATCCTCAACAAACCCGTCTACATACCGACGTGATGACTCCGACCTCCAACCAGATGGAACTGGATAAATGTTCTGATCCAATCTGACTTTGCTCACTAGTTTGTGTCATAACTGACCTGTAATGCTGCCTGAATCATAATCATACACTGTTCACTGATTGGCCAGAGGAGAACTGGCCCCCGACTGAGCCTGGGATCTCCCAATGCTTTTTTCTCCATTCTGTCACTGATGGAGTTTTGGTTATTTGCCACTGTTGCCTTGGCTGTTGGCTTGCTTAGTTGGGGACATTTAATATTCAACAATATTATTGATCTACCTTACTTAAGGTGGACGATGACGCAATGTTCTTCTAGAAGCAAACTTTGTTGTATTATTTTCATATTATCACTGTGAAGCTGCTTTGATACAATCTGTATTGTAAAAAGCGTTATATAAATAAAGGTGACTTGACTTGACAAAGTCCATAACTGGATGTCCTTGAGTATGGATGGAAACAAGGAGAACAAGGTAATGCACCAGTCCCTTCAACAGAGGATGTCCCATTGCACCGGACCACCTTCTGAAGTTTGTCAGCTGCAACTGTGCTGAGGACTGTGACACTCTCAGGTGCAGCTAGGAGTCAAGTGTATTTCTGTTTGTGGGAACTGTCATGGTAACTCTTGCCAGAACATCAACCAGCCAGATGATAACAGGAGTGAGGGAGATGCAGGGGAGTTGGATGAGGTTTGGTAAATTCTAAACTGATTTAGGAAGTTTTGTTTTGTAATGGTTTTAAACATTTTTATGGATTTTGTATGGATTTGGAGTCATTTTTACTCAAAACTAATGGCTGGGATAGATTCAGCACCCCTAAAAACCCATAGTTAGACATCTCAAAAGCTAATATTGGTAAAAAAAAATTTTTTTTTTTTTTTTTTTTGGTACCCAGGCCCTCTGGGCACCCCAACTTTGATGGCCTCTCCAGGCGTTTCCCCGAGGATTTGGCCGTGGATAAATTGGGAGGTGTTACTAGACACCTATAGGAACACATGGTAAAAAAAGCTATTGGTAAGAAATTTTTTTGCAGATTGGCCAAAGAAATGCTTAACTTTCCCTAACTATACTGGCGGTAACAATGTTGTGCTGTTGAGGCTTGCAGCCTCTCAAGGAGAAATCGAAACAAATGAGCACACACAAAGAAACTCAGTGAACAACATACTGCCTATTTATATTTTCAGACTGATCTCATGAAATGGCGTATAGGCCTATGTATGACGCATAATCGCTTTTTGGCGTGTTTTTCAATGACGTCTGGGGATATGGTTCGTTTCGGCGTAGACATGCACGCGCAATCACATCCGGAGATGATGGTTCGTTTCGCTTAGAACATTTGACAGATGTTTTGCTGAATTTTGACTCCCTGCCAAATTATTACCCCCCTCGTTGAAGTCAGTACCTGATTCCCTAATCCTAACCGCACTTCTAATCCTAACCCCTCACCCACAACTAATCCTAAACCTACCCATACTA
The DNA here is from genome assembly GCA_033366665.1 of Phoxinus dragarum. Lineage (NCBI taxonomy): Eukaryota > Metazoa > Chordata > Actinopteri > Cypriniformes > Leuciscidae > Phoxinus > Phoxinus dragarum. The sequence goes on from JARPMJ010003010.1 coordinate 25,350, forward strand.
GGACGTAGACCAGGGCCGCATTAAGAGCTCACTGGGCCCCGGGGCTATGAGCTATTGGAGGCCCCCTAAAATGTAATCAAATTAAACATTCTCTTTTTTAAAACTTGTTTTATTAGTTTCAATATTTTAACTTTATGCACATTGCATCAACCAAAAATTAAATTAAATGCAACAGTCTCAGACTTGAAGAAAATTGTTGAACATTTAACCAATTTCTGCACATTCCACCATATTTTAACGAAATAAACAAAGTCCTTTTTCTGTTAACTTATATTTCTGCATATTCCAGCATATAAAATGCACATATTTTTTTGTAAAATCCTCTATTCGATTAGATGTAAATAAAATACAGCAATAAAATAATTAAAATGAAAGTCTATCATGAGTCATGACTGTATACCAAATTATTAACATTTACGTCTTTTAACATTAAAGTGCAGATTAGTTTTGTTTTTGTAAATCGTCAGATAGGCCTATGTTTTTACCATTTAATTAAGTTTTGCTTTGTAGAAAGCATTTCTTTAAAGTGAATTTCGTTTTGTATAAATTGTATCTTAATTTTAATAAATATTTCATCAACCAATTGCATGTATTTAATAAATAAAAAGCAAATATAGCAGACAATTTAATAACCGTGACATTGAGGCGCTAGCGCGCCGCGTTCACTTGCATTGCATTGTTAAAAGCCTTTCTTTAAAGTGAATTCGTTTTGTATAAATTCAATTGTATCTTATTTTAATAAATGTTTCATCAACCATTTGCATGTATTTAACAAATACAAGGTAAATATATAGCAGACAATATAATAACCGTGAGATGGAGGAGCCGCGCGCCGCGTTCACTTTCACTTTCACTGTTAACTAGAGCGCGCACCTCATAAATGAATGAAACTCAGCGTAGGCCTATGTCTCATACATTAGCATTAAATATCTTTGCGGCATCCTTTCTAGAACAGACAAGGGCTTGAATGAACATAAGAAGGAATGTTGTAACAAGCGGTATTACAAATTCACAATGTCACATTAACATTAGCTTCCAGTGGGAAAAAAAGAAAGAATACATTTTACATAAAATCCAGTGCTTTCAAAGCATTACATGTTTTCATTTCTTTCTTGTTTTTAGTTTGTTCCGAAAGATGTACATATAATGTAAAGTCATTTATAAAATGTGGAAAATTTGGTTTACTTTGAGCCCACTTCTTTTTATGTAGGCTATATGGTATTTTCCCAATATAACAGATAACTATAGCCTAATATGTTGTTCTTTACATTCCAAATTGTCATTTTGAATTGTTACATTCCAAATTGTTATTCTTCTTAGTATAAAAAAGCACATAAAAAACACAAATTTCCATCATACACTTTTAGAATAAATCCATTTGATATACCAAATTCAAACGTGACGTTTCAATTCACCCTGCCGCCCACGGGGGTTTGATGGACAGGCGATCTGACCAATCATAACGCCGAATCCGAAATTTAGTCCGGCAGCAAAGCAGTCAGTAGAAAGTTAACGTCTTTGGACTTGAACTTGAAAAACGGTATTGTTTAAATTACTTAAATGACAATATTTGAAAGTTGAGACTTTGTTTCATGTCAAAAGTAAGCTGCTCTCTCGTCTGTCAGCGCGTAGCCTACTACTAGTCTGTGCCCTGTGATGTATTTTCACTGCGTGAGAACATGTGTGGCGTGACTCGTGAGAGCGAGAGCCTGGCTTATCACACACAGGAGGCTGGTCTTTGCGAATGGTCAGGTCAATTACTTTAATAATAATGATTGATAGTGATGATTCCGTGATAATGCATGCAATTTATGGTAAAGCATCACTAAATAACAGGGCTAATTTGTGGGGGGCGTGGTGAGGCTTTGGCAATCAGCGTTACCGATGGATAGTCAATCTGCTCCACGGCCAATCACGGGCCCCCTCCGTGCTCGGGCCCCGTGGCTTTAGCCCCGCCTAGCCCTGTTGTTAATGCGGCCATGACGTAGACACACACGCGGCGTAGACATACACGCGGATAGCTCAAAATGCGTACAGATAACACGCCACTTGGTAGTGGCGTGTATGTTTACGCAAAGTCATGATGTCATGTTGCATATTTTTTACATATGATACAGTTAAGCAACCTCACACGATGAGTGCTGTTTCCTGAATACCATCACGATTGAAAATGTGACATTGATTTCATACAACAGTTCAATAAACAGTTAAAATTAAGTCACTTACATTTTAGATGCAATACTGACTGATTTTGTTCTGTTTCATCAGCGAAAATAATTCCAATCAAAGATCACAGCAGAACCATCGCGCATCTCACAGGAAAAGTGAACCGCGTTTCATTACTGAATGATTCAGCATTTTGAACGAATCGGTTGAGTCAAAGATTCAATGACCCATTCATAAACATCTGTCTCATTCTTGAATGAATCAGTCGTTTGAACGAATCGTTTGAATGAACAAATAAATTACTCTAAAGGTGCAGATATAACAATATGCAGATTTAAATATATCAAAGCTAATTGAGCACAGATGAGAATATTGCTTCAAAATAAATTATATTTACAAAACAAATAAATTTTTCACAAATCACAGATTTACTTGTCCTGAGGACAAGCACATGAAAAGGCTTAATGTCGAGCCCTGTATTGTGATTTTAAAATTGCCAAAGCAGTCGTAGCTACTACATACATATTTCAAGTGTAGGAATTAAGAGGTTATTGTACAGTACAATTATGCGGACATATCTTATATTTATTAGATACTGTGATGTGAGCTTGAGCTACTCAGTTTCTCACAATAGACTGCAATCTCGTTTTTACTGTTAATTTGTGTTAATTAATTTGTGTTTAACAGTTTCCAGTCCAGAAATCTTAAAGCAAGCCTTAGTGAAACATGGTTTGACTCTTTTCTGTGCAAACTCTCTAAATTCAGTGTGTTTGAGCTAGCAAATGCAATATGTGCTAACGTTCCTGTACAGCAGGGGTTCAATCTTCAGCTGGCTGGCAGGAGCCGCCACTGGCATGTCATGTGACCTGTCAGTGGCTGGCTAGTTGTCTGGCAAACTGCCTTTGGCATGTTTCAGAAACCATTGATTTTTGGCAGTTTTTGTGTTTTGTGTTCCTCCCTCTCTAGCTTATTTATCATGCATCTGTTGATATGATTATGTTCTTTTGCATGATTGCCGTTTTAGAGAATTTTATCGCAATTAAACCAGTCAAATGGCCGTGATCAGACTGGTTGCTTACCGACGCTTTGCTGGACGCTAAATCCAGTCAGTCGCAGCTGAACTACGTGTATAACGCGTTGCCTGATACTCTCGCTGTAAGGAAATACAATGTTTTATTTTTATGAATATAATCTCATGCACCTATTCTTTAGGTATGAGTGAAGTTTTAGATAATTTTATCCCAATTAAACCAGTCAAATGGCCGTGATCAGACTGGTTGCTTACCAGCCACGGCTGACTGGATTGAGCGCCAAGCAAAGCGTCTGTGTTTTTCCTTAGAGCGAGAGTGACAGACAACGCGTTATACTCGCAGTTCATATACTCGTTATTGCCCTACGGATCGCAAAAGCTGATTCCAAATCATCAGTTCTCATTCTCCTGGATCTGTCTGCTGCCTTCGACACTGTGAATCATCAGATCCTTCTGTCCACCCTCTCATCACTGGGCATCACAGGAACTCCTCTCCACTGGTTTGAGTCCTATCTCACAGGTAGGTCCTTCAGGATCGCTTGGAGTGCCGAGGTATCCAAAGCACATCAACTGACTACAGGGGTTCCTCAGGGTTCAGTTCTTGGACCGCTCCTCTTCTCCATTTACACCACATCACTGGGACCCATCATACAGGCACATGGATTCTCTTACCATTGCTATGCTGATGACACCCAGCTCTACCTCTCATTTCAACCTGATGATCCCACAGTAGCTGCACGTATCTCAAGCTGCCTGGCGGACATCTCGGCATGGATGAAGGAACATCACCTGCAGCTCAACCTGGCAAAGACTGAGCTTCTCGTCCACCCCATCAAGATCGGTCAGAAAACTTGGAGTAACATTTGATGAGCATCTGACCTTCACAGACCACATCACAAAGACAGCTCGATCGTGCAGGTTTGCACTGCACAACATCAGGAAGATCAGGCCCTTCCTAACTAAGCATGCAACACAACTTCTCGCCCAGGCCTTGGTTATCTCTAGGCTTGATTACTGCAATGCTCTTCTGGCCGGTCTTCCATCATGTGCAACTAAACCTCTACAAATGATCCAGAATGCTGCAGCCTGTCTTGTCTTCAACGAGCCCAAAAGGGGCCACGTCAAATGAGCATTTGACATAAAAAAATAAAAAAAAATAAAAAAAAATTTAATCCTCCTTTGTTTGGCTTATGCTACTCTGAGCCATGCCTGAACTTTGTATTTTGAGCACTTCTTGCGTTATTTTTGCCTCTTCACAATGACTCGCTTGCTGTAGTCCTCAGTTGTAATTCGCTTTGGATAAAAGTGTCTGCTAAATGACCAAATGTAAATGTAAATGTAGTTCAGCCGCAGCTGACTGGGAGCGCCCAGCAAAGCGTCTGTAAGCAACCAGTCTGATCACGACCATTTGACTGGTTTAATTGGGATAAAATTCTCTAAAACATCACTCGTATCTAAAGAATAGATGCACGAGATTACATTCATAAAAAGAAAACAATGTTTTTCCTTACAGCGAGGGTGACAGACAACGCGTTATACTCGCAGTTCAGCCACGGCTAACTGGATTGAGCAAAGCGCAAAAGCGTCAGTAAGCAACCAGTCTGATCACGGCCATTTGACTGGTTTATATGGGATACAATTCTTTAAAACGCCAATTATGCAAAAGAGCATAATCATATCAACAGATGCATGATAAATGAGCTAGAGAGGGAAGAACACAAAACACAAAAACTGCCAAAAAGCAATGGTTTCTGAAACTTGCTAGAGTCAGACAACTAACCAGCCACTGACAGGTCACGTGACATGCCAGTGGCAGCTCCTGCCAGCCAGCTGAAGATTCAAGAGTATGACACTAGTAGCAACACCAATGTCTGGGGTCGATTAACAGAGAATGCATGAACTGAGAAAAATGTATATATATTGAATGTTATGTAAGTCCCTTTGGATAAAAGCATCGACCATTTACATGATTGTAAATTCAAATATAGGGCCCTATCTTGCACCCAGCGCAATTGACTTAGTACACTGATGCATGTATCATTATTTTGCACTGGCGCACAGCGGACTTTTCCCTCCACAGACGCACATCGGTAAATTAGGGAATGAACTTGCGCTCCCGGGTGCGGTTTAGTGAAAAGAGGAGTGTGTTCCTGCGCAAACGCTCCCTGGTGCTATTTTCGAGTTTCAAAAAACAATTCCGCCACTGACCAGGAAAAACCGAGTCTAAAGACAGTGGCGCGTTGCGCGTTAGTCATATGCTATTTTAAGCGCGCTTGCTTGGCCATAATGTAGCGTGTGAACAACACACACACACTCTGATTCTCTAATCTACACAGATGCAGCAGTTTTCATTTTTGCAAATCATACATTATTACAAGGAAAAATATTAACACACGAGGGAAATCATTGTTGTGTCCATGAAGATGTGAAAAATAGGTATAAATCTAGATTACACATTTACCCAAATTATTATACGCCTGTTTAACCGAAGCTAATTTGGGTTTCTCCCATCATCCTCATACAATGTCACTTCTCTGTGTTTTACGGCCCTGACGAGAACGTCGGTCTCCTCGGCTGTGAACCGCTCCTGGCGTGCGCTGGCAAATCCGCCATTATAATAGCAATCCGCCATGGAACAAGTGCGCCTGCTCTTAAAGGGAATGTGAGAGGACGCCCTGATTGGTTTATTTCACGTTACGCCCAAACCACACCTATGAATAATGAAGCGACTTCAGACCAACACATTTTAGATTTGCGTCTGACGCAAGAGTCATTTATCCCGCCGGTATAATAGCAACAGCGCCCGGGATCTGCCCACAAAGTTACTTGCATTTCACGTTTGATACTTGCGTTTCAGAGCGTTACAATAGGGCCCCTAGTGTCGATTTGACTGATTTATTGTCAGCCTGTCAGCCGGTCAAATAAAATAGAAATGTATGTTGACAGTGTTAATTACATTTTTTCAATGTACAACATCAAACTGAAAATGAAAGAGACAGATTTCAATAAAACATTGAAGAGTTTCACTTAATTTTAAAACATAAATATTTTCGGATTACATTTTTATTATAACACTGAAAGTCATGGAGAAGTGAGTCTGACCAAAGAAAAGTCAAATTATGCATTTTAGCATTTTTTCTTTTTAATAATTTAATAGAAATGTACCATTAACTATATAACTAACTGTCATTAATTAATCAATACAATTCTATTTAAAAAAATCATGTGTTTATCACTCAGTATGTGTCAAAAATGTTATATAACATTTAAAAATCTAGCAAATTTAGCTGTTGAATTAAATAAAAAAATTATTATTTTTTTTTTTTTAGAATAATTTATTTGATGGTTTGGTATTTCTGTCAGATGACTGCAGTTCGTTCATCTCACCACCAGAGGTCTCTGTCACCCACTTATTAGAAATGGACTGAGTTGCAACACAACTCAATATTCACATAGGCCTAACTTAATTTGTATTTATTACGTGAGAGTTTAACTATTGCTATTGCTGCAGTTAAATATATGTGTTTATCTATTCAGATACATATATAATTTATAAAGATCTGATCTATATAAGAGATGCATTAAAAAACGTTTAGCTCAACAGGGAAGACGTAAAATAACTAGCTTAAAGATCTGATAATTGTTTTAATCGGTTGTGCACAATGTGTAAACTAACACTGAGACGTTATGCTAGCTCATAAATGTATCAAGGCAAAACATACCTAGAGCAAAGCGTGCAAGTATTTTATTGCAGTGTTATCACCATAATTTTCCAAACAGCTAGATTGTCCACCACTTGTGTTTTTGGCGCAGTTTTATCAAGTGGTTATTGTTACACCATACACCATTCATGTGGATGCCTGTATATCTATATCTATACCAGACAGACTGCAACTTTAATTTTGTGTGAAAAGATTGTTTTATCAATACAATTTATCGTATATTGTCTTTCAATAATTCAAGCACTTTTCAGGTATTTCTTCATAAAAAATGGTTGTTTTCAAGGGTTTTCCAGGACTTAAATTTCAAAAAGTCAGAGTCAAGTACTTTGAGAACCTTGTACAAACCCTGCTTATTGAACATGTGGCTCACTCAGTAGCGATCTCACCAATTAGATATCACTACACTCTCAGCCTCGACGGCAAGCACACTGCTGTTCTTTCTCCACTAGTGCAGCATAATGTCTGCATAAAAGAGTGACCAGCTGGATATCAACTCATGCAAATAGATGGTAACAATTGCGACATTTGGGTTGAACTTGCGTGTGTTTTTGTCACATTGTTTTAACCGCTTGATCGTAATGTTAGTGTCTTCGCCTTGACGTCAAACACACATAGGCTGCTGTTCTTTCTCTGCCAATGCAGCATCTAGTCTACACATTTTTTTTTTTAAAGTGCTGTTACATTGGACCACCCTTGTTAGGTGCACAGATGAGCTAATAGAGTCACATGGCTGCTTACAGCTTGTTGAAAATATTTTTTAACATCTCCATTTTTAAACACAAATATCTCCCAGTAATTAAAGACATGGAGGAACATATAGTCCAGGCCTAGTTCAGCAGCCCAACATATTGTGATCATTTAAATGAAAAGGTGCCATAAGAAAAACATACAGTGAGCTTAAATATCAGAGTATCATTTACCAAAAAATGTTGCTATGGGGATTATTGAGATTATTAAGAGTGTGTTGTCTGACATGTCATTTTACAAAATAGATCATCTTTGATTTTTAGTAATTTGATCAGTTTAGTTAGTCATCTGATGTGAATACTCCTCAAAACTTGAATCCTTTTTTATAACATTAATAGTATAATGTAGTAACAATTTACAATTTGTTAATATTAGGTAATGGCTAATATTTTGTAGGCCTACATATACATTTTCTTTCACATCTGTATATAAAATCCAGTCCGGAGTGCCGGATCTTGTCATAAGATATCCGTTTGACTGGTGTGTGCAACCCAGCAAAACCTGTCAACAGAAAGTCTTGTTTGGTACCTCAAGACTCGCATATATTCACAGCCGCTGAGAATTTGACTGAGAAAGCCAGAGAAGAATTGAGCAGAAACAGGAGACGAAGTTATGATAATAAAAGAGAAGAGTTTATTGAATAATCTTAGAGCTGAATGAATACGCTCTCCATTGATGTATGGTTTGTTAGGATATGACAATATTTGACAGAGATACGAATATTTGAAAATCTGGAATCTGAGGGAGCAAAAAAATCTAAACATTGAGAAAATCTCCTTTAAAGTTGTTCATTTATGTTCACGATTTTGCTGTATCCACTCACATATATATATGTCCGTCTGGCCAGTACAATTCCAACAAGTGTTATTATACAGGGAAAACAATGGAAAAAGTCTGCTTCACAATCGTGACGTTAAAAACCTTGAAAAGAAGACATTCCCATGAAGACAAATATCCCTTTGGATGATTAATGATTATAAACAATTATAAAATTAAATCATATATAAACTGTATGATTGATTTGTTGAAAATCATTCCCCCTCTTAATCATATAGGAAAACATTGGATTACAAAGATTGATTAAAATCAAGCAAACCTTCACGATCATTATCAAAACATGCTTTGAAAAGCTTCCCTTCTACTTGCTCTTTAAAAGAACAGTTCTTCTCTGTCATACCGCGTTTCTAACATTGGCATTGGATGATAGCCTTACGGCAGTCAAGTGTCTCACAAAACAAATCAACACTCTTATGTAATGTACAAGAGTGCATAAATGATTAATGATTATAAAATGAAAACATATAAAAACTGTATGTATGTTTGATCTATTGAAAATCTTCAAATCTTCCAGTATGATTGTTTTACAACACCACAATACATTTATATCTGATTGCTTACTGTTTTAGAGGAACGGATCTAAAAAAGTATGGCTTGTGCTCCTTATGTTTTAAAGCGGTCATATGATGCTTTTTAATGTCTTTCTTTAGTGTGTATCTGTGTCTGTATGTATACGATCTGCAAAGTTATAAAGCAAATATTCAATCTGCAATAAGAAATTGAATCTAACTCGGGCCTGAACTGATAAGATAAAGCCAACAACATTATTATTAACTGTGTGTTTATAAAAAGCTGAAGCTCGCGATTATGGTGAAGGGTGTTATATTTCTGACACACGCTTGAGGTGTTTAGCCAATCACAACGCTCTAGGTCAGCTGGCCAATCAGAGCACTCTGAGGGGCTTTGTAGAAATGATCATGTTTCAGACAGACTGGGAATAGAGGAGCTGCAATAATGTACAGTATGTGAGAAATTATGTTGTAGTTTTTTTTACATTAAAGCATGTTAACCTATTATTTTACATCCAATAATCAAAATAATGCATTTTTAAAATGGCATCATATGACCTCTTTAAGAGTATTATTGTCTAAGTAAGGAAAATCGGTACGTCTGCTAAAAATAAGAATGATATAAGTATGATAAGTGCAGGAAGCGACAGCAAGCAGGACGGCCTCCTCAAGATCTTGGACAAACTCGATAAACTCGCCATTCTAGAGAACAGGCAGAAAGACAATAATGTAAGCATTGCATTTCTGCACTTCAACTGGAACAAGTTATGCAATGTACAATATGCAAAATGTAGATTGCCGTCACAATGTTTATTATTATTATATGAAATGATCTGAATGCACATTTTAATGCGTTTAAACAGTTACTTAATAAAAAAAAACATTCATGTCGTTTTCAGCACTATCCTCTGTTTTGTCTAAACCAATGAAATTTCAATATAAAATGATGGCAGCTAATTCAAAATCCATTCACAATTTTCATTTAAAATAAAACAAGGCAAAAACTTAAATTAAAATAGTTAACATTTAAAAATTCAAATGTAGGATTTATATGGTTTAGAAAAAACTCTAAAACATGGCACGTGATGTAACCATTAAGTAAAAGGTAATTACATATCGTTATGACTGTGGGTGTAAATATCTATATCATTATTTTCTTTAAAAGGGTTAAGTATTTTATGTCATTTTAAAGTTTACATGATTATTGATAAAATAATCACAATAATAGCTAATTTACAAGTATCATGATGTCTTTTTTACACAAATTTTACATGAAATGTAAAATGAACATGACATTTTACATGAACATGATGTAATTTACTATTTTTGAATACATTAAATGAGTTCCCTACCTGAGTTTGGTACTGTGCCGCCTGTTGAACTCAGTCTACTTGCTTCCAGTGGCACTTGCCTAAATGTAAGAGAAGCCCATTGATTAAAGTTTCGGCAGGGGTGTCCAATCCTGCTCCTGGAGGGCCACTGTCCTGCAAAGTTTAGCTCTAACCCCAATCATCACACCTGAACCAGCTAATCAAGGGCAGTGTTCGAAACCGACCCCAATACCCTTAAATAGGGCACTATTTGTGGGGACAGCCATTTGTATTGGTGTCCAAAATCACACTGGATGTTATTGAGAGCACTCATTCAATCCCATAATGCACCGCAATAACAAGTCTACAACTGATGTACACTCAACCACCAGAGAATACCCATAATGCACTGAGGGTCATGCTGAATGGATTCAATCGTCTCCCTTCTGGATCTCTGTGTCCGAATTCGCTCACTCGTTTTCATTCACTCCTTCAAGTAGACGATATTAGTGGAGTAATGTAGGGAATGAGGATAAAACTCAGTTTAGGTCTCACTAGACACTCTAGCAACTTCCAGGCAGGTGTTGAGTCCCTCCAGGACTTATTTTGGACACCACAGGAAGCATCTTAAAAATATTTTGCCATTTTTGACAATGCAGAACTCTTTTAATTTTTTTAGACAATGCAACACTGATTGCAACAAATAATGTCTTGTTTATCCATTCAAACAGTTATAAGAATAAAATGTCACTGAATGCATCAAATGTTTGGTTATAATTTTGTTTTTCACACAGATCTCCATTATTAACTCACCACTCCAGTGGGCTTCGGATCAACCCCAGCTAACTTCCAAATCTCCAATCCTTCAGAGTCGCCACTCGCCGCAAGACTGTAAAACACACATTAGAATCTCTAAATGCTCAACCATCAACCGTAACACAGGAAGTTCATAAACTGAAGACAGACAGTTCTGGTATGTGCTCAATACACATACTGTATATTAATTCTAAATAAATAAATAAATAGATATGATCATATTTGTGACCACACTTCCATTGAACTGTGCCATTTAAAAGCCTTAAGCTTAACTATATTAATTTACGGAAGAATTGTGATGAAATAAATCAGCACTAAAAAAGTGCTACTACTATCAAATTGCGGTGTCCACAAGTATATAAAGTAATAAGCGAATGATTGATCGAGAGGAAATGTGTGTATGTAAATGAGACCTGTGCAACTTCGTTCCAGCATCAACTATTTCAGCCGGGGAAAAATGAGCTCCAGTCTTCCTCAGCAACTTCACAACATCCTTATGCCTGCAGACAAAATGACATATACAGTCACGTGTGTTTAATTGACTTTGCCAGTTATAATACGCTCATCAACAGAAGCGGTCACAGTTGCTGACCATCCCGTTTAACAATGCTCGTTTCGACCTTCGTGGACTTCGAAGGCGTGACCTTTGAACTTATGCCACCTCTTAATTAACTATTGTTTTGGAATGAGAGTTTATTCTATGCTAACTATGAATAATTATATTGCATCAGAACAGACTTGTGACTAGGGATGCAAGATATATCGGCCACCATATACAGTATGTATCGGCCGATATATGTTCATTTTTAATGTTATTGTTATGGGCCCGATAAGAAGATTTTGCCGATCTATTAAAGGTCCCATTCTTCGTGATTCCATTTTTTTTAACTTTAGCTAGTGTGTAATGTTGCTGTTGGAGCATAAATAATACCTGTAAAATTATAAATCTCAAAGTTCAATGCCAAGCGAGATATTTGATTTAACAGAAGCCCCCTTTCAAAGCCGACAGCGAACGGCCGGTTTGGACTACATCCTCTACTTCCTGCTTTAATGACGTCACTAGAACAGTTTTTTGACTAACCTCCGCACACAGGAATACACACAAAAAGGGCGTGTGGTCTTGTCTCCTACGGAGAAGAGGAAGAGTTGTGTTTGTAGAGTGTGTTTGTCGCCATGTCGTCGAGACGCTGTTATTTTCATCCCGGAGTCAAATCGCCTTACAATAACACTGAGCGCATGCATCTCCACTATAGTAAGAGGCGTGACCTTTCCGGGCAACGTGCGCTAAGCTGCTGTCCAATCACAACACAGGGTTCCTTGTGCCTTGTGACAAACGTTCGCTGGCACAATCAGAACTCGTTACGTATTTCTGAAGGAGGGACTTCATAGAACAAGGAAGTAATATGCCCGTTTTTAGGAAAGTGAAAACACCGGTATACAGATAAGTAAATATTGTGGAAAATACAGGTTTTTTTTACACGCGAAACATGAACACATGTTATATTGCACACTGTAAACACAACCAAAGCTTCAAAAACACACGAAAAACGGGACCTTTAAAGCCGATGGATAATGGATTATATTTTTCAGCTGAGACACTTCAGATGCACACGGTTCGCTATGATGGTTTTGAATTACTTGAAATATGATAAAAAAACCTTTAAAAAGGAAAATACGGTTATGTGGAACATGCAGCACAAGTCTGCCATATAAGCTACATAATATTATAATGAGAAAATGATTATAATTGTGTGCTTGGGACATGGTTTTTAATGGTGAGACTTTTGTTTTTGTAATCAGGCTCTAAAACATGACATTAAAAAAAATGTAAGTGGGTTTATCAGCCATTATATCGGTTATCGGCTTTCAAATATAAAGACTTATCAGTATCGACCAAAATTTTTATCAGTGCATCCCTACTTGTGATCCCTTTATAGGTCGCAATCACCCATTTAAAACTTTAGTTCACCTTAAAGACTGTCTGTATAAATTACAATGCAAATAGTTAAGAAATTATGGCAATTATTTGTTGTGCCCCTTAATACAGCTTAAATCAGTCCTACCCGCCGTGCACAGCAGTGTGAAGCGGTGTTTCACCATAGCAATCTCTGGCATAGACTGAAGCCCCTTTACTCAGCAGATACTCCACCGCTTTTACATGTCCCTCACATGCAGCGACGTGGAGAGGAGTGCGGCCATCATAGTCTGCCATGATCATGTCAGAGCCCTATAACGAAAGATATGAATCATAATCCGTATAATGATTTTCTAGACTGCATTTAACACTGCAAACCGGCACATCTGACTTGTTCGCATGCTCCTGGACCATTTTTAATATCATAAAAAATATTCAAATACAAAAAAGTTGCAGGCATATACTGCAAAACTATGAAAAGTTTGGAATAGGCTGCATTTATTTGATTCCACTTTCTACAGGTAGTGTTTGCCCTTCTAAATGGCTGTCCAAACAGGAATCAAGATCTCACCATTTCCTTCAGGGCCTCTAAAGCTTCAATGTCTCCGGCCTTAGCAGCGACGCAGACCAGAGTGGGAGTTAGTGCATCTCGTACGGCTCCAAGCTCCTGTGGACATCAGTGATATTATAGTTGATCTGTTCATCTGAGCCTCTTCTTATTCAGTATATGATTGTAGTTGTACCATAATCGTCATAGTTTACACTAAAATGTGTTGCACTAAACTGTCACAACTGTTTGTTGTGTGTCGTTTTGTGAAAACGGAGATGGAATGTAGACATAATTTATGTGATTCAAAGAGCAAAAAGGAAAACTAAGAAACTCCTACGACAACATTGCAGTGCCACATATCATCAAGGCTAAGAAAAGAACACAACGGTGCAAACACCGGTGAAAAATTGGGATTACATTTTTTTTTTTTTTGCCAATAATCCCAACCCTGTTCTTTTAAAATGCAAAACAAAGTTAGAAGGAGAGAAAGTGAAGGTTACATTACCTCATCAGTCTTAATGCTGAGGGACTTGGCGATGGCCTGAACAAAGCGACTGTCACTGAGCTTTGGTTTTTTGCTATCATCTGTCAACTCACCACGCAGACTGCATTTCATCATCTTATGAACAAATAACATGTTTAATTAATACTATTTACTTAATGGTTACACCACATTACATTTCCTAAATTTTTCTTGAAAGTGGTATAAAAGTAAAATAAAATAAAAAATGAAACAAACGTGAACACAAGGACTAAGAACTTTTTGCATTTTATATTTGATTTTCAAAAATTTGTACTAATACATTATCATTCAAAAATTTGGGGTCGGTAAGATTTTTTTCAATGAAAAAAGTCTCTTCTGCTCACCAATGCTGCATTTAAATGGCTAAAAATAGATAAAACAGTAACAGTGTGAAATATTATTATAATAAAAAGTTAAAATAAATGTTTTCAACTGTGATATATTTTAAAATGTAATTTATCCCTGTGATGGCAAAGCTGATTTTCAGCTTTCACTCGTGATCCTTCAGAAATCATTCTCATATGGCGATTTGGTGTTTAAGAAACATTTATAATTAGTATCAATATTGAAAACAGTTGTGCCGCTTAATATTATGTGCAAAATGTGATACAAGATGTATTACTGACCCCAAACTTCTGATAGTGTAAATGTTATTGATCCAAATGTGGCTTAAGTGTATTTTCTTTGAGAGACATTGTTCCATACCTCCTTCTTCTGCGCTATACTGAGGTCTTTTGTCAGCACATAGGAGAGTTTTGAAAGAGCAGCTTCTGGGGTCATATCAAACCCAGGGATCACACCGGCTTTGGCCAGAGCCTGATAGGGAATATTCAATTACACACTCCTGGAATACACCCACATATAAGGTCTTTCTTATAAGGGTTAGTTCACCCCAAAATGAAAACTCTGTCAGTAATTACTCTCCCTCATGTTGTTCAACCCCGTAAGACTTTCATTCATCTTCGGAACACAGATCAAGTTATTTTTGATGAAATCTGAGAGCTGTCTCACTCCTTCATAGTCTGCTAGGTAATTGCATCTGCCGGCTCAGAAAAATTAGGACTATTTTAACGATGTCTTTACTATCTTTCTGGGCCAACAGATGAAATTACATAGAAGCCTTACGGGGTTGGAACAACATGAGGGTGAGTAATTACTGACAGAATTTTCATTTTTGGGTGAACTAACCCTTTAATCAAACTCCCATACCGCGCTACCGACGTATGCATCTGTGACCGAGCCACGGAGGCACTGGGTGCAGTTGATCATGATGACTCCTCTCTCTGACGCTTGACATATTATATACATCAGGCTCTTACGGTCGGGGGCGTTACCGCTGCCGAAAGTCTCCAATATGACCCCAGCCATAGGAGGATGCAAGAAGGCCTTGACCTGGTGAGAGAATGAATCTCATTTAAACGTCTGACAATTCTGTCAGTATTTACTAAACATTGTGAAAAGTAATGAACATGTTCATGGACTGAATGAAAAGATTTGGGAAAATGTGTGGCAAATAAAGGCAGACATAACCACACGATCTTACTGTCTCATCAGTGATTCCCGGGAAGAATCGCAGGACACCCACATTACTGTTCAATTCTGTGTCGACAGTGAACTTTTCTGTTTTACAGGGCCGCCATATAATGTCCCAGTTAACTAAAGAGTAAGAAATAAAGCATAATACTCAAAATAACAAGTCTGCATAAAATAAATAACACTGCAGCATCAATAATAAGGGAGTTGACATAAATTCAAGCAGTGTCCTGTAATGCACATAAAATACTTATCTAAAAATGTTACTTTTTTTTCTAAATCATTAGTGTATAGGTATTATTAGATATTTCCTGTTTTTTTATGAACTATTGTTAATTTTGAGACTACACAAGACAATAAACAGTACAATATTTGTAATTAATTTTTCTCCCCACAAGTGAACAGCAAATGGGTAAAAATCTATGGGTCTCATTCCAACCCGATCTCACGGCAATTCGTACAAATTTTACGAGGTGGCTAATTCGTACCAATTCATACGACCTCACTCGTACGAATTTGTATGTTTTTTGCTAAATCGTACATATTTTACGATTTGCCAAAATCGTATGAATTTATACGAATGACCTACCCCTGACCCCGCCCCTAAACCCAACCGTCACGTGGGTTTAGACAAATCGTACAAATTCGAACGAGTGAGGTCGTACAAATTCGTACGAATTAGCCACCTTTTAATCACTCGTACAAATTCGTACGAATTGGTTGTGAGATAGCGTTGCTCATTCATGAAACACGAGCAGAACGAATTTTTGTGTAAATCGTGTGTAAAGTGGTTCTGGCGTAAATTTTCGGATTCATTAAAATGTTCGTATTTTCCAAATGTTAGTTGGTACGAAAGAAATCTCCACCTGCTCCCAACCACGTGTAAATAGTGCGTTTAACATCCAAACGTTTTGCTCATTAATAAGGCTGCATTTTAATTCACCTAATCGGGTACATATTTACACACAGCATTTTGAAAAAATATTACTTGGCTATATAATTACATATGGTTTTTCTTTTTACTTTTATGAGAGCCAGTAATAGCATCTGCAAACGGTACACTTTAATAAAATAACTAATTGCTTTCAATAGGGCTGGGCGCTATATTTTTTCGAAGTGAACTAATTCGTTTTTTTGCAGTCGCTTCATGTCGAACCATTTTCTTTTCACTTCTGGGACTGTTCGATTAACAGATGAAACTCCAGTAACTGCATCTGTAATATCTGCCAAGCTTCCTTTTTTAGGACCTGATACGCCACTATGTACGCTTGAAAATAAAATGTGCCGTTTTTAATGAACATCTGATAATAAAACTTCAATTTCTGCATCTGAAATTTTTTTCCTTTTAAAAGTCTCATTCCAAAATCATTTTAATTGCATAGAAAAGAGCAACCAGTACATGCTGAATTTCTATGGCATGTGAATATATATTTTTTTAGAAAAACTAATCTATAAATAGACCCATATGTAACTAAGACGGAGTATAAATGTTAGCAGAACTGGAATTACTTTTGATGTCGGTTTCAACATCGGCTAACGGCGGCAGGTTTGGTGAGGTAAATGCTTTAAAGCTTGCACAGTCCACTTTGGTGACACGGTTGCCCCTGTACAGCTTTTGATTGAAATACAGGCAAACCTGTGAAGAAAGACACAAAGAGCTTATTTCTGGTCCTTCACTCAATTTAAACTGTTTTATACTTATTTTTATAACAATAATGTGATACAATTATTACAATACTGTATAATAAAGTACCATTGTGCTTCATTGGCATGGCAGAAACAAAATATACTGCATAACATATAATCTTCTCAAAGGACACTTAAATTTACATTTCATCAAATATTATTTGCTGTATTTTATTAAAAAATATCTTTCATATTTTAAAATATAACTATTTTAATTTATTAAATTAAATAAAATATTTATTTTATTTATATGGGATTAAAATAGCCTCACATCCTCACACACACTTCACCATAGAGATTGGCATGAGGTACTTTCCATAAGATCATCTATCAATGCAAATCAAACCAGTTATTAGGCGAACTGAAATAAAACATGCCAATCTCTAGGTATGGTGAAGTGTGTGTGAGGATGTGCGGCTATTTTAATCCCAAAGGCCAATGGAACTTTATCAGGATCATAGTATCCCGGATCCATGAAATAACTGGCCTTTAAACATAAAAATCTGCCTGCCTCTATGGGGATTTAACAGGGGTGTCCTGACTTATGCACATTTTAAGGAAGAACATGTATTTATGTATGATACATTATTCATTCACAACGAAAATTGGTGTCCTTAAAGGTTGGATTTTCCCTCATTTGTTAATACTTTAGCATGGTTCACTTATGCATAGCACTGTAGTCAATGGGGCCCATTAACTGTTTGGTTACAAACATTCTTCAAAATATCTTCTTTTGTGTTCAGCAGAACAAAGAAATTCAATTCAGATTTGGAACAACTCGAGTGTGAGTAAAATATGACAGAATTTCCATTTGTGGGTGAACTATCCCTTTTAATAATGAAATTCTGAATGAAAACTATTTTATAACTGCAGTCCTAACATCACAAGTATTGGAGGATCTTGCAAACACTGAATGTGTAATGACTACAAACACTCACAGAGAATATAAAACTCACCTCAGGGATGATAAACTGTCCTGCTAACAACAGCGCCACCAAGAGGTTGTCTCTCCCATCAGTTCTCAACTGATAGATGGGCAGCTGCAACATAAGATGGTTGTGAAGCTAATAGTGAAGTTAACATGATGCTTTTTTGATGACCACTTGTTAAATGTTAATATTGGAGGTAACTTTAAAAGGGGGTCATATATACTTTATGACATTCTTTAGCGTGTAATGTTGCTTTTTGAGCATGAAAAAGATCTGCAAAGTTATAAAGCACAGTCTCTCTATATCACTAATAAGCACTGACTCAGAACTTCCTGAAACTCACTGTAGTTTTGAGTTTTCTTCCGAGAACAAACATGTCACAATATACCTCATTTAAATAATTCCCTTCCAAACGCACTCAAAGCGCTTGACTGATCACAACACTGCTCCAGTTAGTCTGAAATACTCAATATGTGCCACACAAAGGTGAATAAATTATTAATTTAAAACGTCACGTGTTACCTGTGAGCAGTGACGATGACAGGCTTTCCCAGATTCTTACACATGAAGGATAAGGCAGAAGAAGTGAAAGCCATGGTGTCTGTGCCGTGCATGACGACAAAACCAATGTATTGCTCGTAGTATTTCTGTGAACATGGGGGAACAAACTTTAAAAATCTCAGTAGTGATTTTGACATACCAACTATAGAATTGTTGAACTCTTCACTGAAGAAATCCAAAGATTATCTACAAGTACAAATTTACAAAATGTTAATTTTTTTATAAGAAATAAAAAAACAGTCAAAGAATTTATCAGATCAGTTCTTTTCACAAATCAGTATATTATGTCATATCAGTACACAGTGCGACCGGTTATGTCAGTATAAAAAAAAAAAAGCACCTCAATGTCTTTTGCAATTTTTTCCATTCAGCCGGGGGTCATATTAGAGGAGTCCAGGAGGGGATCATACTCTAAAATTCTGTATACAACCCTCTTTTTTTTCTCTTTGGACAGTCTGGGGTGAAAAAAAGAGAGAACATGTTTAAAATACAGCAACATTTTAAAGTTTATTCTAAAAGTAAAAAAAGGGACTCAAACATTAAAACAAGCTCTAAAAGTAAAGCAAAACGTATTTGAACCAGCAAAGACCATTAGGCACACATGGGTTAGTTTCTAGATCAACTAAAACAAAACAGAAAATATAGATTATTTATTGACAGTGAGATTCTGATTGATTTCAGGGTCGTCTTGTCTCCTAGCCTGGCTAACGTCAGACCTCGTCTCATTGAGACATGAGGCTTGTTCGACTTGAACCGGAGCTGCACAGACCGAACGGTGAATGACATCTAAGTACCGCCAGAGCGAATTGAGAGTAGATGGTTCCATGTTTTGAATTGCTCTCGCGGGTACTTTGATGTCATAAAACCAATCGGTCTGTGCAGCGCCGGTACAAGTCGAACAAGCCTAGTCTGGGAACCACATGTTCATTTTCTCGTATTTGAGGTGTGGTTTACGAATGCCCAGAACCCGTTTATTGGGCACTACGAATGTCTACCAAATACGCCTGTACGTAAACCCATAGCCAATCGTTTCAATTATACCAGATGACGTATGTAGAGTTACAGAAATTTGACGAGGAAGAAGACGATGGGTCGTAGATTTATGTGTTCAGCGACTATTGCCGTTTGTGCAAGACAAACATGAGGGTAGAAGGTAAATCTGCAGTGCACATGTTCATATAAACAAACTGCTTCGGTGTGTCGTACTCAAAAGTATGAGTCAGTTAAAAATTGGAACTCTCATAAATGGAGCTAGAGATGTTCGCAAAAGGATGATGTTGTATGAATTTATAAAAACAGAGGTCTGTTGATGTCATGTTTATACAAGAACGCATAGTGATCAAAGAAATGAGGTGGACTGGAAAAGAGAGTGGGAGGTCAACTTTTTCTTAGTCATAAATCCTCTATTAGTGCAGGTGTTGCAATTTTATTTTCTAAAAATATGACTCCAGTATCTTATGAATTTGTTGAAATTGAAAAAGGTCGTTTTTTAAAAGTTTGCGTTAAATTTGAAAAAATTGTTATGGTTTTTTAAAATATTTATGCTCCTAATAGTGGAGTAGACAGAGTTTTGTTTTTAAATTTACTCAACACTACTCTGATAAGCCTAAATACAAACGATTTCTTAGTTTTAGGTGGAGATTTTAATTGTTCTGAGAATGATAAAATAGACCGAAACCATTTAGAACCACATGTTGCATCTCAAAGAGTTATCAAGCAACTCGTTCAAACTTCTCTGTGATATTTGGAGAAATATGCATAAAAATTAAGGACAATACACATGGGTTCATTGTAAAGATAATTAATTGTCTTTGGCACGTCTTGATCGGTTTTACAGCTTTAAGCACCAGCTCAATATTTTTAAATCTTGTCAAATTAATCCTGTCGGATTTTCAGACCACAGTGCAGTTCTTTGTTCTGTATTAGTGAGTAATGTGAAGTCAAGCAGTGCCTATTTGCATTTTAACACATCTTTGCTTGATGACAAACATTTTAAAGCATGTTTGCCCGCAACGAGAAGAAGTGAAGAATGAGACAGGTCAAGGTAAAGTGCAAAGAAAATTGTGGAAGAAAGAGTGGAAAATGAGGATCAAAATGTGCATATTAACAAGGATTTAGGTAGTGTTGGTGCTGAGGGGGAGACTAATACTACTGAAGTGTCTAAAGTGGTAGATAATGTTAATGGTGAGACACAGGTGATTGAGGAGGTGGTGATGACGGAAACTGAGAAGAGTACAGAGCAAGTGGAGAAGGTAGAAGGTGTTGAGGAAGTGATGTTAGTTGATAGAGATCAATCAAGCAATGGAAGGAGAGGTGAATTCAGAGGGTGAGAATTAAGGAGAGATGGTTTGAAAATGAAGGAGAGGAAGAAAGTGATGAGGAGTTGTCAGATGTATCAGATGTGTCAAATTTATCTCAGAGGGGATGTGACCAGTTATACGCTTTGGAGGAAAATAGATGCTTTTCTGGATGCGACTTTCGGGAAAGTAGCAGAAGTGAAGGATTACTTTACCGATACTAAGAAATTTGAAATTTCTGTATTATACTGGATGAAACGAGTTGGAGAGGACAAATTAAGTAGGAGGAAGAGGTTTAGATTGAAAAAGTTTGTCACGAAAATAAGAGGGGGGGAAACCCCGAAAAAAAGTAAATTTAAATGATGTATAATTCACTAAAGGTGTTTATTTGTTTTCCTTTTCTCTGTCTTTCCTCTCCCTCCATTGGGAATATTATTATGGAGTTTGTAAGAGTAGGATCCTTAAAAATCAATGGGGGAAGAGATAGGGTCAAAAAGAGCACTGATTTCTGAATTTATTAAATTAAATGATGTTAAAGTAACTTTTTTACAAGAAACACATTCTGATAGCAATAATGAATTGGAGTGGTACAGAGGGAAGGAGAGTGTAAATTAAGTCATGGGACAAGTGTTAGTATGGGTGTTGCAATTCTCTTCTCAAAACAGTTGGATTTAAAAAATGACTAAATTAAGAAAAAATACAAATGTCAATTGCTTAATTTTATTGTTGGTATTGCAAAATTAGCCATTTATAACTAGGAGAAATAAAATTGAACAGAAAGGAGAACAAGAACTTATACCAGCTTTAAAAAAAATGGTAAAATCACGACTTGTAATTGAGTTTAATTTTGATAAACTAATGAGTACATTGAATATTTTTGAAATTGAGTGGTGCTGTGGTAATGTGCTGTGTTCATTAGTTGATAATGAACTGGTTATTTCAGAAGTGTTGATGTGAAATTGTCTTATTTTATTTTATATAATCAGATTGAAAAGTATGTGACTTGTTTTGTGAATGTTTTTATATCTAAGATATTGGAAAGACGTTTGAGAATTTTGTAATAAAAGGATTGTCAAATTCTAAAAAAAAAATCTCTCTCTCTCTCTCTCTCTCTCTCTCTCTCTCTCTCTCTCGCTCTCTCTCTCTCTCTCTCTTTCTCTCTCTCTCCTCTCTCTCTTCTCTCTCTCTCTCTCTCTCTCTCTCTCTCTCTCTCTCTCTGCGTGTGCGCGGTTACGCCGGTTTCACACCGCAAGCATCAGTGGCGAGTGAGCAGCGAGAGTATTCACACTGGAAGCGTTTGTGCAGCGTCACAGCAGCAGCTCCAAAGCGTGTTTTCTAAAGGGCGACAGCAGAAACATTTCAAACAATTAAATATTTAAAAAACAAACCAGTGTTAAAAAAAGTTCATTAACTTTGTAAATGCTCTTTTGAGAAATCACTTGTTCATGTTTCATGTAGGCTATAGCTAGTATAAGAATTGACTGAACACTAAACTCGGGGGACCGGCCGGGGGTAGGCCTATTGGCTAGAGCTAGATATCTGTCCGAGTATTACATAATAAACTAAAAGAATGTTTATCATATTTTCTGGCTAGTGTGGCTACTTTATTTATTTTTATTATCATTACCATTTCACCCAAACTGAAATAAAAACAAGTTTAAATGGGTACATTTTTTTTGATAGCCTAAATACTAGTCTTCATTTTCTTTTCTGACCTACTCCAGTTCTTGTTAAAACACACTAGACATGCAAATTCTGTGCATTTTGGGCACTTTTTTTGTGAAATCATATTCATTTTGTCCATCAAAAGTGTGCTTTCACTTTAATGCAGTGTGAGCGGTACTGCTGCTGACGTGTTGCTCCTGCTCCCGGTGTGAATGCACTCATTACCCCTTATTGACACTGCACACGTCTGCACACGGCGCATTACGGCTCCGACAAGGTTTTATTCCGTCCTCCACACGGTGCCAACTCACACCAGGAGCTTTTCAGAAGCGAAGCGACTGAATGCGTGAGACCACGTGATTGTGGCCACGTGACACGGGATATGTTGGTGTGCAATACAATTGGGAGTCTGCACAGGGTGTTTATTTTGAAATTGACAATGTTTTTTTTACTTTTATTTTGTATTTCCGGTGCGTCCGTAAAAAATAGACTTGGCGCCTATATTTAGCGAAGCGGCGCAGAGAGAATTGACTAGAATGGGCGCGATCAGCTCCGGTAGCCGCGTCGCAGCCGCAATCCGCCGCAGACGTGTGCAGTGTAAATGATGTGTGTGAATATTGAAAATAATGCACGCGGCAAGTCACTTCAGGAAGACCTCGTCCTGCTCGCCACACTCACGCTCTTAGTCTCTGCAAGATTTGGAAGGGACTGATTTCCCTTGGACCGGCTACTAGAAGACTTACAACTGTCAGACGTTGCTCACGTCACATCTACGACGTCAAGCTCAGTTTGAGTCTGCACAGTTCGCTCAGCCATCAGGAAGTGTGTACTTCTAATTGACTTCACTTTTCTCCGTTGAAATCTATGGGGTCGCTGTGTCCATTTATTTTACTGTCTATGCTCATAACTCTGTCTTCTTACGATGCACTTGGGGATTTGCGATTTCTCCAGAGCTTAAAGGAACACACTTTTTTGGAAATAGGCTCATTTTCCAACTCCCCCTAGAGTTAAACAGTTTTACCGTTTCCGAATCCATTCAGCCGATCTCCGGGTCTGGCGGTAGCTTAAAGGAACACTAAGTGGTAGCACTTTTAGCATAGCTTAACAAAGATCATTGAATCTGATTAGACCGTTAGCATCTCTCTCAAAAAAATGACCAAAGAGTTTAGATATTTTTCCTATTTAAAACTTCTGTAGTTACATCGTGTACTATGACCGACAGAAAATGAAAAGTTGTGATTTTCTAGGCCAATATGACTAGGAAATGTACTCTTGTTCCTGCGTAATAAAACTTTTCGTAATAATCAAGGAACTGTGCTGCCGTAGCATGGGTGCAGCAGCGCAATGATATTACGCAGCGCCTGAAAATAGTCTCCAGCTCAGTAACTTCCAACGTGACCGGCACTAAGTTTGTAATATCATTGCGCCTGCTGGTACGTAGCACAGTTCCTTGATCATTAAAATAAAATAATAATAAAACTAAATTAAATGAAAACGGCAGAATTTTCACTGTAGGGAGATCTATTCCATGAAAACCGGAATAAAATTAGAAACTAACAATTCAATCTTGCATTTTGTATACAAATAGATGAATGCAGCTATAGTCTGGATCTATAAATAGGACAACACCTTCAAACTTGTAACTTCATCGCATATGTGTGTGCATCTGTGTGGGAACTTACGGCAGCACACACACATTCCCCGAAGGCTTGTAGCGGTCATACACATGTTTATCTTGTGCATATTGCTCATCATGCAGAATAGGGAGTGAGCGTAGATATTTAATAAGATATCCAGGTGGTGCTGGAACCAGAGCTGTAAACATAGAAGAAAAGCCTGTATAAAGTTATGAACAAATGCACCGAAATTAAAACAAGCTCTTTGTCGATGCTCTGTAGGCTCTACACTGTGAATTACAGTATGTAAAGTCTTTTTTCTGTAATGTAAAAAATGTCATGGGTGCATTGGTGTGCATAAATTGATATAATAGAATTATATTGACTCTGTATATCATTTGGTCATTGGGTCCTTGAATCTTGCAGAAAATACAGTTTGTTGTTCATCGCAATTTCAAAATAAAAGTTCCCTCGCTCTGAATTTGTTTTGATGTGCACATGTTCTTTTTTAAGAAATTACAGCGGCTGTTGCATGTCTATCGTACAAAAGTGACCAAATATTAAAGATTAAGTGGACATTGAATTAAATGTTGTTTGGCTAAACTGTGTAGGAATTACTCCCATCTAGCGGTGAAATGGTATATGACTACTAATTGAATATTACTTTCTAGCCCCTCCCACTCTTACGGTGGCCATATTTTTTCAAATCTGCCGGCAGTCGCGAGTAATCTCCCCCTCTCATTCGTCACGGCGCCACTGAGTGTAAAAACGCGAAAGGCGAAGCTTGAATTTCCCGGTATGTCCCTCTTTGGCTAATTTTCAAGATGGAGGCGCAACATGGCTTCCGCCATTCGAGCAGCTCACCCGTATGTATTATAAATGGCAGATTCTGCTCTTACGAGAATACTTTATTAGTTGGTAGAAGTAATTATACATTAATGAGCACTTTTAATTTTGAAAGAACAAAGTGGTTTTTCCTAAGAATCAACTTAAAATTACACAGTGTAGCTTTAAACAAGGATTTGGTCATGCCATAGTGTAACAACACACAATCACATCTGTTATACATTGTAGGCCATTATAAATTATGTTAATATTATATATTTTTTTTTACATGGTGTAGGCCTATTTTAAGTATTGTTCAATAAAACCCATATGATTACTTGCTTTGAAACTTAGTTTAAACCAATTAATGCTTGTTATTATATATTTGTATTTTAAAGGCTGTTATTCACTTGGATCTATCTTTATTAGCACATTTTTGTCCGATTACTTGATTTATCGATGGAATAATTAGTAGAATACTCTATTACTAAAATATTCGATAGCTGCAGCCCTACTTTACATTTGCTTTAAAAATGGATTTCAGACATTTGGATTTTATTTGGAGCTTTACTACTGAAGTCCTCTGTTGTTATTTTTAATCTGTAATGAACAAGCCCAGAACATGTGGATATATTGACATTCAGAACATCTGACTTTCTCAGACTTTTGTTATTATTAATATATTTTTTATTAATATATATTTTTATTGTTATGTTTGTTTATTTTTTTTTACTTTTGAACATTTTTACTCTTTTAGCATTACATTTTGTCAAGGGCTTGTTTACATTTATACTTTTTTAATGGTATACTAAATGCCAAAGTTGCAAGTTAAATACAATGTTCTTAAAGGAGAACTCCGGTCAATTTTAACATTGAGCTCAATTTTTTGTAAATTTGGAGTGCTGTCAATACAGAGAACAACGACACAAATCGGTGTTGCCTACACCGTGTTATCCTCTTTGTAAAATTTACACCTATTGACTTGAATGGGGCAAGTTTTAAACTTAACCAGTTCTTAGTCTTATCATCCTTGATGTGTCATTACAAGTGCCCAGCCATGTTGAGTGATTCCTTCAGAGTGAACACGAGTGAATCTGACTGCAGGAGATGTGAAAGATATGAATAAAAATGATGTTATATCAGCCAGCGCACATACCTGTATTTAGTTCCTGTTTTCGGTCGAAGTCCAAAGTAGTCGATTGTCGAGTTCACGCGCATAGGTTTAGTTACTATGATCACGCGCGTGAACTCGAGAATCGACTACTTTGGACTTCCACCGAAAACAGGAACTAAATACAGGTATTTGCGCTGGCTGAATTAACATCATTTTTATTCATATCTTTCACATCTACTGCAGTCAGATTCACTCGTGTTCACTCTGAAGGAATCACTCACATGGCTGGGCACTTGTATGACACATCAAAGATGTTAAAAGGATTAAAGCAGGTTTAAAACTTGCCCCATTCAAGTCAATAGGGTGCAAATTTTAAAAATAGGATAACACGGTGTAGGCAACACCGATTTTTGTCGTTGTTCTCTGTATTGACAGCACTCCAAATTTACTAAAAATTGAGCTCAATGTTAAAATTGACCGGAGTTCTCCTTTAAAGGAACCTTATGTATGATTGTGGCCAAAACTGGTACTGCAATCACTTTCAAATTACTGTAGAGCGGTGTATCCCCCCCCCCTCCCCCCCCCTCCGACTCGAGGTTACCAGATAGGCGTTAACGTTAGACATTTTTTATCCGACTAGAGTTATAGCAGACTAGAGCAGAGCTGGCAACCCGGATGCCGAAACACTACTGACTTTGTGATTGGAAGATAGGTGGAGGGTGGCGCATCGGGGCAAAACACAACATGACAACATCAACATCAGTTGAGGGCTGCAACTTCACTTTTAAATGACAATATCCTGGCCGGACTACTGTTGTCAGTGATATACACTCTAAACACAAATGATGCTAAATAGCAATAAAAGTGGTTCATTGGCTTGCATCATTGTCAAATGGTGCTAAGTAGGAACCATAAGAGCACCTTAACCACCCCAAAGAACCGGTGAAGAACTGCTGAAGAACCGCTGAAGAACCAAACTGGGCTTAACAGGTTCTTAAAATGGCAGTGGTGCTATATTGCACCATAAGCACTGCAAAGAACCGCTGAAGAACCACTTTGTAAGGAGTGTAAGTATTTGAAATGAACATGATTTCTTAATGTCTACTGACATATCAGGGTCATTTTATGATTAATTGAAATACATTTCTTACATACGGTTCCTTTAAGTAAAATGTTGATTTTTGGCGAAAATGTATCATTTAGATTAATCGTTTAGAAAATATTTATACATTTATTTATTTTTATTTATTTTGTTATTATTATTTTTATTTATGTATTTTATTTATTTATTTATTTATTTTTAATTTCTGCAAGTTTGGTCCTCATATCCTTGGGGTCTATTTGACCAATCGACTTTACCGTAGTTAATAAACACGGTTCCCTTCATCTCAGTTGCATAACATTTAATCACTTTTTCTACATTATCTATCTATACACACACAAAAACTGGGCTTGATTCGGTTGTTCTAAAGCTAGCCTATGTAAAATAAATAAATAATAAATAAAAAAAAGTTCACACTTCTGGTCTTTCTGGTCAAAATAACCCCACAATAAAAATGTATGGGAAAAAAGAAAAAAAAAAGAAAAGAAAAAAAGAAAAAAATCTGAAAATGTTTATACCACAATGAATGCCTGATACTAGAGCAACAACGCAATGTGGAACAAACATGAACACTTTAGCGTAAAATCTAATATATATTTTAGTTATAATATATTACAAATAATCTTGGTACAGGTTAGTTAAGTCATGGGATACATGCTCAGAAAATTGGAATTAGATCTAGAGATGCAGAGCATAATTTTTTTACAGATGTCAATTGGTTTGATATTTATCACATATAATGGTGTTAAAATATTATAGGTTCATCCTAAAGATACTTTCCATAGACCCATGCATTATTATTTACAACAACAATTTAAACTGCCCCCTCTTAATCAGCAAACAAATAATCCCATAAACGTGTCAAACAACATAATACTGCGTAGTGCACAATATTGTTTGTAGATAATATGTGAAGCCGCATGCAGGCAGGTGTGTGTGTGTGTGTGTGTGTGTGTGTGTGTGTGTGTGTGTGTGTGTGTGTGTGTGTGTGTGTGTGTGTGTGTGTGTGTGTGTGTGTGTGTGTATGTGTGTGTGTAAGAGAGTGCTGGTGATGGTGTTTACCTCCTTTATCATCCTCGATCATTCCAATGGTTCCGCCGGTGTATATGACCAGGACAATCACCTCATCGTCAAGAGGCTGGCTGGGAGATTTCTGCACCTGAAACGTATCAGGCCGACTTATCCTGCTTCGAGAAAGAGCTGGACCCAGAGAAGACATGCTTTTTGAAGACGGAGCCGGAGTTGTGTGTTTCCACTGCCATATCAGACTCATTTATATGAGTAAATAAAACCCCTCCCTCTGAAAATCTCTAGGACAGCCCAAAAAAGTCTAAATTATTCACAAGAACTGCCAAATTTGCAAATGAAGTACAAATGTGTGTGTGTGTGTGTGTGTGTGTGTGTGTGTGTGTGTGTGTGTGTGTGTGTGTGTGTGTGTGTGTGTGTGTGTGTGTATGTGTGTATTTATGGGTGACCAGACGTCCACATTTTTTGGCATTAATAATCATCAATAAAGTTATAATTAAATATAAAAAAAGACAAAGTTATCGGGTTCAAGGATTTAACTCATGTTAAAGCAAAACTATTTGTATGTATATAACAAAGGCCTGAACCACATGTGTGATAATTTTAGTTGAAAATGTTCATACAGACTGAAACCTAAACATGCATTACAAATAACTTTACATCTGAGGCGTTTAAAGACTCCATTTGTCCATTATTTATTTCTAAAGAAACATGACAATGTATAAAAGGCTCCATTACTTTGTATCTTACGTTATGGCCCCGTAGAAGCCGTTTTTTGTAAAAATAGGCTAACGATTGATTCATAACCACTCGACTCTCTGTCGCACTGTGGAGAAATTACCGTATAGACCGGCGGAGAAGCTCACAAGCAATCGGGGGGACATGGAGGCATAAACTCCGATAAAGTCAAGGGAGAAGCGCACAGAGAGTGATAAAGTTGCTCCCGCTGCTAGCTCATGGACAGCTAATGCTCACGCTCTCCGTCTCTGAGAGATTCGGAAGGGAATGATTCAGATTTCTCTCGGCACAACTACTAGGAGACTTACAACTGTCAGACACGTTGCTCACGTCACCAAGCTCAGTTTGAGCCTGCGCAGTTCGCCCAGCCATCAGGAAGTGAGAGCTTCTAATGGGCTTCACTTTTCTCCGTTGAAATCAATGGGGTCGCTGTGTCCATCTTATATACTGTCTATGGCCCGCACTGATGCAAGCTCGGCAGCACACTTCTTCCCGACAGTCAAAGCGGTATTACGTCATGAAAGTGTGGACTCAGAGGAAGACTGTGAGTGCTTAGGGTGCCATTTGGGACAGGGCCGAAGTATCCTAGTTCAAGACAGTTTTACAGGCAGTTGCTACGGTTCACATTCCAGGCTGTCTCTCTCATCACGCGTGTTCACATGATGTATACAGGCAGGTGTATTCTACAGAAATTCACTTGAAATTGGCCATTCTCTTGAAATTCTGTACATCTGGTTTGTTTCCGAAAAGTATGGTTATCCAACTATTTCAAAAATTTTACACACTACTGACAGGATGCTATGACTAGCCATTGTATTTTTATTTTATTTTTTTTGCGTGTGAGGCATAATATATTTAAAAGAATGATTGTGAATTAATAATAATAATACATTTTATTTATAATGTGCTTTTCTAAAACCCAAAGTGTTAAAGACAGTAAAAACAAATAAAATACAGAAGTACAAGAGTAAAACAAAAATAATCATTACAGTACAACACAGTAAAATACTAATCATGACAGTCTATAAGCAATTTTAAAAAGATTTGTTTTTTACAACTTCTTGAAACTGGCTGATGTAGGATCTCTAACAATAGAGGAAGTGCATTCCATAAGGTGCAGCAACAGAGAAAGCTCTATCTATCCCCCATAAATTTTAATCTACAGGAAGGCTGCTGAAGAGTAATTAAGTATCAGTAGACCGAAGGGAACGGGAAGGTGCGTATAGGCTAAGTCACAGATATAAGAAGGGACTATTTCATGCATAGCTTTGTATGTTAGTGTGAGAGTTTTAAAAGCAATACGCGACTGAACAGCAAGCCAATGCAAGTTATAAAGCACGCCTGTAATGTGCTGACGTGGTGAAGTGTATGTAAGCACACGTGCTGCTGAATTCTGGATACTCTGCAGCCGTTTTATAGATTTAGCAGGTAAACCAACAAATAGAGCATTACAATAATCAATCCTGGAAGTAACAAATGCATGAATAAGCCTTTCAGCGTCAGGTAGAGTAATTCTTGCAATATTTCTGAGATGATGGAATGCAGATTTTGTAATAGACTCTTAATATGTGAGTCTAGTATTAGGTGAGCGTTGTGATGGAATTTTTTATTAATCATGACTAACATTTATTTTTCTTGCAGGAATAACATTCATATGCTTTTAAATCTTAAATGTTTCCCCTTTGGTCGAAAACTCGTGACTTTGGGTGTGTGTGTAAAAATAACAAATACGGGAAATAAACCTAGACAGATGTCTAGGTTTGAGACCTTGTGATTATGAATGTAACTCCAGTAATGATACCCGCTATATTAAATTGGAGCCTGTGTAAGTATTTGTTTCATAGTTATAATTACCTATAATAATCACATCTATTTGCCATTCCCTTCAGCAGCAATACAGACTATTGAATCCAATACCAGTCTTTTTATAGATTTAAATAACCCAATGAATTAAGTAAATTAATGTGAAAGTAATAAAATGTAAAATTACACTTTTTTGAAATTAAATAAAATGTCATCCTTTTAAAGGATTTACAATTATATGAAATAAACCGAACACTTATCTTTACCTTATTTTCTTGACTGCAAATTTCAAGACTTTTCAAGACTATGTACTGTATATGGCATGTTTTGTACATGCAAATGATACTGCATTTATATAGCGCTTTCACAGACCCAATGGCCACCAAAGCGCTTTACACATTGCCTCACATTCACCCATTCATACACCGACGGCGGTGTCAGCCATGCAAGGCGCCATCCGCCATCCGCCACAGAAATTCACCAGAAATATGTTATTGCCCATTCTCATGAAATGCTTTATACGCCTGGTTATTACCCAACTAGAAAGATTTTTTTTTTTGTCTTGCCCACTCCCTCCTCCCTCTGATCGTTGTCTCCTGTGTTTTAATTTGGTCTTAAAGTAAGATATCTCTCTCAACTGATTTCAACTCAACTTTAACTCTGGGTCTTTGTTAATTGTCTCTCTATTAGACCAAACTGTGTTCCCCAATAAGCATCACAAGCTGCATCTATCACCTTTGTTCAGTTTCAGAATGAGAAAGTGTCTAAGCTTTGTCACTGCTGCCTCTGCCATCGAAACCTGTGGAAGTACAGAGGTAAATTACTAACTAGCAAGCTGTTAATCAATGTGTGTATAGGCTGTGTTCCCTGGACATGTATCGGCCATGTCCATAAAAGAGGGCTTTTATAAAATTGACAGTAAGATATGATAGGGTGACATCACATGAACAAATGTAACTACTTTTTTCAAAAAGCAGATTTCACTTAGTGCACTTAAATGTACTATACAATACAGTACATGTTAAGAATTATTTAAAAAAAAAATTATTATTATTATTAATTATTATTCTGTTAATGTTATGATAGGATTCCCTAGAGTCATTGGAGCAATAGACTGGACACATGTTGCAATCTCCACTGCTAGGAGAACATGAGGAGGATTATATGAATAGGTTCTTTCACAGCCTTAAAGTTAAGGTAGGCCTAAATGTGAGATGATTTTTATTTTCAGTGAGATGAATCTTTAAATTAATAGTAACACTATAACAGATATGACAATGATCTACTGAACATTTCATCTGCAGAACGTATGATCACAAGCTTGAATGCCAAATGACCTGGCCAGTGCATGACTCACAAATGTGTCTGTGTTGTGTCAGCGCTTTGAGGAAGGCAAGTTAAATTTGGTACAGTACAAAACACTTTAAAGTGTTCATTTTAATTGTGACAGCAAAACCTACACAATTTTCCCTTTTCTGTGGCAGGGCTTTTTGATGGGCTGTTGGTAGGAGACAGGGGATATGCATGCCAGAGGTTTTTGCTAACAACCTATTCTGACCCTCATACAGGGCCACAAAACTGCTTCAATGTGGCCCTCAGTAAAACCAGGGTCAAGATCCAAATGACCTTTGGCATCCCAAAGTTTCAACTGCCTTTGGCACTTAAGAGTATCACCAGAGCGGGCATCAGAGATAGTGGCTGCATGTGCCATTCTGCACAATACAGCATCATAGGCATTTAAGGTATGTTGTAGTTTTGAAGTTTACCATTGTGGTGAAGAGTTTATTAGCACTTGCAAGTGTGTGCAGAAATTCACCAGAAATATTGTATTGCCCATTCTCATGAAATGCTGTATACGTCTGGTTATTACCCAACTAGAAGGATTTTTTTTTTCACTCCCTCCTCCCTCTGATCGTTGTCTCCTGTTTTATTTGGTCTTAAAGTAAGATATCTCTCTCAACTGATTTCAACTCAACTTTAACTCTGGGTCTTTGTTCATTTTCTCTCTATTAGACCAAGCTGTGTTCCCCAATAAGCACATCACAAGCACATCAGAAAGGACCGAGTACCACCACAAAACCAGCTTCTCCCCGATGAAATTGACCAGATCACACTGCAGCTGTCAGAGGTGCAATCACCATACAATATTTCACTTAATAAAAGCACATTGAAACATGCAGATATGTCTCAAACTGTTTTATTGGTTTTGTGGCATTAAAGGGAGAAAGAGAGCAAGAGAAAGTTGCATTAATAAATATTCATAGTATTCATAATAAAGTGTTACTTGGTTAAATAAGTTCACATACTGTGATCTGTATTTTTTCCAGCTGTTTGATCTCCAATTTAATTTTTTAATTTTTCAATTTAATTTTTAGAGTGTCCTCAGCTCACAGTCCAGCTCCTTTAGTGTGCATTCAAGGTTTGTAAAGGGCCATGGCTGAGTCTGTTTCCACCTGAAACACAATTCCACCACAAACATGATCCTTACCAAATCACAAAAAGTGCCATGACTTCCTATAAACACAGGACTGACTGTAATTTATGTTAAAGTCCCCCCATTATGGATTTTTGAAAATGACCGTTCATAGTGTGTAACAAGTTCTAAGTGAATGAAAACATCCTGCAAAGTTTTAAATCTGAAAGTGCACCGTATATAAAGTTATTGTCTTTCAAAAGTAAGAGTCGACTCTGAGTCAATGAAATTTAATAGTTTTTCAAACGAGTCATAAGCCGTTTCGTTGTGACGTCAAGACGCCCTCAGACACTGCAGCTGATTCCTGTGGATACTGGATAGCATCATGTCGAGAAGACGCTGTGCTCTACAATGTGAAGGTAAAGCCATTTTTTTCACTGCCCAACTTTAACTTAACTTAAAAACAATCCTCACATAAACCTTAACTTAAAAACAATCCTCACATAAACCCATTATAATAAATGTCACATTTACTGGTACCTGTCTAACAGGTAGGAAATATGCAGAAATTTAATAAAGTTATAAAACAGTTTGCACTGCATAAATTATAAATTATATATAGTTTAATCCTTATTAAAGCTACAAAAGTTATTTAGTCAAGGGCAGTAAATTATTTTCTGTTACCTTCCTTTGATTAACATTAATGGCAGACAGCATTAGTGCTGTCACTTTAAGACCAGCCACTGCTGACAGACACACACATGCATCATTTTCTCACAACTCTTTACGTTCATTTAAAACGTTATTTAAATCACTTAAGACTGCTGAGTCGACACAACGGACAATATGGCATAATTGCGTGTGTTATTGTTCGTTTCAAGCTGAAAGAGAATTTGATTCTGGTGCATGTCTTTCTGTGCGTTGTGTGCCACAGATGGTTTCAATGGTTTAAAAGCATTTGCATGAATAAAAGTGTGATATAATGTAATGCTAGCCAACGGATGACAGAAAAAACGGATGCTGCGTTAATTGCGTTAAAGGGGTGGTATAATGCCAGTATCAGTGTGAGCAGTGTGTAGCTGAGTCTGTACTTCATTCAATTGCATCATTTGTTTTTAAGGCAAGAATCAGCCGGGGAGCCCAATCATGTTCCTGGAGATACCTTCCTGATCCTTCACAACTGAAGCAGCTAATTGAGATCTTCAGGAGCACTTGATAATTACGGACAGGTGTGTTGGATCAGGGTTGGATCTGAACCCTGCAGGTAGGTTGATCTCCAGGAGCAGGATTGGGCACCCCTGTAGTAGTTTTTTTTTTTTAAAGTAATTGTGTGCACATCCCACTTTCTGGCAGGTGCAGAACAACTACTAAACAACTACTGCAGAATGAACTACTAAACTGAAAAAAAATTAATGTCCGCAACACTGCTTTTAACTCCCATATTTAATAAAAAAGGCAACGTTTCGACCCTGCTGGGTCTTCTTCAGGCAAAACCCCTGTAGTAGGTCATAAGGTAACACAAAGTACACATAAATTAACGTGTATTTGCAAAATGTGATATTTACCTCTATTAATCCAATAAGCAGCATTCAAATTTGTAAACAAAAGTCCTGCTTTTCCATATATCCTTGTATTCATAATCATGAAATAATTATTTTATGTAAATACATAAATTATAAATTTTCAGGGACTATATCTTAAAGCAAAAAATATAGTACTAATATAGCAAACTGAAAGAAAAAATAAATACATTTTATTTATTGTGTTTGTGTTGAAACATGGCATGCAGGAGTGACAGGGCAACTCACATGGTAAAGTTCACTGTTGTAGTCTGACAAGTAAATGAGCTCATTAAGTACACAGATCTGGACTCAAAGATTTATGAGGAGTGTAAAGTTGTGTTTATGGTCTGGATGAAAGCAGAATTACACTGATGTTTTCAGATAGACAGAAGGTTTTTGATGTGAATGAGTCTTCATCAGTGGGTGTGTTGATGTCAAACCTCATCAGAGGAGATCTGCTTCCCTCTGCTCATATCTGGATCACTTCCAGACCAGCAGCAGCCAATCTGATCCCCTCAAAATACATCAACCGTGTGACAGAAATTCACTGATTCAATGAGCCTCAGAAGGAGGAATATTTCAGGAAGAGAATCAGTGATGAGCTTGAAGCCAGCAGAATCATCTCACACATTAGAAGATCAAGAAGCCTCCACATCATGTGCCACATACCTGTCTTCTGCTGGATATCAGCCACTGTGCTTCACAACCTCCTGAAACAAGATGACAGTGCAGAAATCCCTCAAACTCTGACTGAAATGTACATCCACTTCCTGCTGACTCAGATCAACATGAGGAATCAGAAGTATGATGAGAGAGATCCAGAGAAACTCCTGAAGTCCAACAGAGACAAGATTGTAAAACTTGCTGAACTGGCTTTCAATCAGCTGATGAAGGGCAATGTGATGTTCTATGAGGAGGACCTGATTGAGAGCGGCATAGACGTCACTGACGCCTCAGTGTATTCTGGGATTTGCTTTGAGATTTTAAAGGAGGAATCTGTGATTAATCAGAGGAAAGTCTACTGCTTCATTCATCTCAGCTTTCAGGAGTTTCTTGCTGCTTTATATATGTTTTTCTGACATGCCACCAAGAACAAAAAGTCACTGAAGTTCTTTCTGGAAACATGGTACAGGTTCAAGGAAATCTCTCTGTATGAGCTACCAACATCAGCAGTTGATAAATCCGTACGGAGTGAAAATGAACACTTGGATCTTTTCCTGTGATTCCTGCTGGGCATCTCTAGTGACACACACAGAACACAGCTCAGAGAATATCATGAGAACCACACAGTACATTCAAAACAAAATCAAGGGTGATGAACATCTCTCAGATCAGACTCTGTACAGAGAAATTCAGGAGTTCCTAAAATCACAAAAACACTAAAAAAAAAAAAACTCTAAACTTTCTCCTGCTCACTGCTCAAGAATGGCCTACATGTTTCAGATTTCAGAGGAGGTGCTGGATGAGCTGGATTTGAAGAAATACAACACATCAGAGGATTGTCGAAGGCGACTGATACCAGCTATGGTGAACTGCAGAACAGCTCTGTGAGTATTTGTAGTGGTTAAATCCACAATATTAGCTAACCTGGAGCACAGGCATGTAAAAATCTCTTTGCAAGACTTCCACTCTAGGGAGCTAAAATAATCCACTCCATTATTGATAAAAGGGCAAAGGTCAGGTTGGATTTTTTTCCAGTGGCAGGTCTGCCATCTTTGCTTGCCAGTTTTGCATTTTGTATGCAGATAAGCAACAGAATGCTGAAAAATATATAATAATAAAAAAATTCACTCCAACGTGAACATCCAGTTTCCACATACCACATGTAGTTCTTAGTCTCAATTATCCATGTGCTCACTATACAGTAATCCAATGAAACAAAGGGCTTTATAACTCCAAAAGCAATCATGGCTGGTCTTTTGATTATTATTATTTTGTTTTGTAGTGGTTAAATCCTTTCTTTGATTTACCACATTTAAGACTGAGGGGGCTTTCACACTGGGTGGGTTTGCTGGGGTCCAAATCAAAGTGCAATTGTTTCTGTCCCAGCATTGGTCTGGTTTCACATTCACTTGATTCTATCAAACCCCGGTACATTGGTGTTCATCTTGCATCATCACAAATGCACATGAACACAGCATGAGTCAATATGTTTTTTTATTATTATTAATTTGGTGCTATTATATAGAGCAAAGTGAACAAAACAAATGGTCTTTTTTTATTAGAATTGCGAGCCATTCATTTGCTGCTCTGATTACACTGCATGCTCACTCGTGCTCATTTCCAAAGTATATTCATCAGGACTGTCATCTTCTACAAGTGTTTTACTTCAAGGGTTCTCAACTCTGGACCTTGAGGTCCACTTTCCTGGAGAGTTTTGCTCCAACCCTAAAACGCACACCTGGAGAAGTTAATCAAGGTGTTCAGGAATACTAGAAAGTTCCAGGCAGGTGAGTTTGATCAATATTGGAGCTAAAGTTTACCTCGAGGGCCAGAGTTAAGAAGCACTGTTTTACTTCCTGAACTAGTGCGGACCCAAGTCTGAGTTGCTTTCACATTTACACAAATTGAGCCACAGTTCCAGTGGAGCTAAACTCAGACCAGCTCCTATGGGTTGTCTCGAGTTTGGTACCCATTCTGCATGACAGCTTTCACATTACCAAATTCAAACCGTGTTCTGTTTCGAACTATCAAATGTGATTACCTCAATTGTGAATATGTGATAAGTGAAATGTGTAGAATACAGACAACAATATTTTAACCCACCATCTCACCTTTATTGTGTTGTTTTTCTTTACATTATAGATTCACTGAATGTAATCTCACTGGTCAGTGCTGTGAAAGTTTGTATTCATTTCTACAATCATCAAACTCACTGAGAGAGCTAGACCTGAGTAACAATGACCTGCGGGATTCAGGAGTAAAGCTGCTCTCTGATGGACTGAAAAGTCCACACTGTCATCTCAACATACTGAGGTCAGTTGATTTAAATAAAATAATCATATGCTGCAACAATAAATTAGTCTTTGTCTAGCAACAGTTCTTCAGTTCTTCTCTTTGTTGTTATTCTTGCCTTGTTCTTTGTATCTTTTGTAGACCTGAGTCTGATGTATTGTTTAAATTATTTTTTTTGTGGAAGAATGGAATGTGTTGTAAGACTACTCTGTGGTCATTTTGTTCTGTTCTGTTTTGTTTGGTTATCCATCTGTAATCTCACTGGTCAGTGCTGTGAAAGTTTGTCTTAATTTCTACAATCATCAAACTCACTGAGAGAGCTGGACCTGAGTAACAATGACCTGCAGGATTCAGGAGTGAAGCTGCTCTCTGATGGTCTAAAGAGTTCATACTTTCAACTTAACATACTGAGGTAAGAAAAACAGAGTAACGTTTGCTCTGGTCCTGATCTCCTGGTTGCTTAAAATTTATCGGAAGTCCCCAGAGCTCCAGGAAGCTGAACACTCCATTGAGTAAACCAGAGCAAACCAGAGTACGATAGGGTGTACATATAGATGCTTAACTGTATTAAACAGCACTGTTCTCAATATGTATTAAAATACATAACTACATATACATAAATACATATTTATTAAATCTTTAACAGCATCACGCAAATAAAGTTAAAGAGACGCTGAATCGGTGGACACTCGTTCACCCTTCACTACATGTGTATGTTAATATGTGCAGTCAACCAGTATGTCTGATATGGACATCACTGAAAATTGTAACTTGCAGTTCAGTATGTGAGTCAGATGTTGATTCTGTCAAATGCGTAGATATTGTTTGAACAGTGGTTGGTTGGGGGGGGTGGGGAATATAATTCGAAAAATAGCAGTACATAAAGCATTTATCACATTTTAATGTGGTAACAGTTTTGCTTTACATCTTTACATCTACAGTCTTATGTGGCGGTTTTAGATTTTTGACTTTCTCTATAGCATTTTAAATTAGTAAATTATTGATAAATTAAACTGGGTCACACATCTTATCGCCTGTGTCACGATAGGTGCGGCCCGCTCAATGTATAGGTTACTGTACGCCACTCATGCAAAATAAAAAAACAGGTTTCAGTCATGTTGCGCACATAACTAATAGTTATATGTTTCAAACAGGGACATTAGTCATAAAAGCTCTGAACGCGCAATGTATGTAATAATATTTAATTTTACGTATGTTTCCATTAATCATGATATATATCAGGGTTATTCAATTAACGTTTCAAAAGGTCCGGTCTCTATATTTTCTTCCCAGCTGAGGTTCGGACAATACTTTTCCATACATTTCCATCTTGGCAGCAGTAGTACTTTGTAAAAGGAAAAAAAAAATCATTAAAAATTAATATATTGGGCACTCAGAGCCAATGCAGTGGCATTTTGGTTTTACATGCAGCCTTTGAGGAGAACATAGTAGAAACAAGTTTTTAGGCTTTTTTTTTTTTTTTTGGCACACTGTGTTTTAATGCATCACATTCATAGAGAATTCAAACTCACCTTCTGGTTTTAACTAAAGCATCAGCAGCTGCTGAAATGGTGCATGAAACACTGTTCTTGAGGTAAAGATGTAGTATTGTATGTGTGTAAATAAAATGTCATAATATTTATTAAACTTGGTAAAAGAAATCAGGAGAAAGCAATCCTGCAAAATTACAAGTAGGGTTTATTTTCGTGCACATATTTTTCTGCATGAAATAATAGCTAATTATATTAAGATCAGATAGAGTTGAAGATTAATATAAATTGAAAACTGATTACTTCACTTTTTCAACTTACAAAATCACTTTCTTTTCTAGGACATTAAAGGGGTCATGACATGAGAAACTAAATTTGCCTTGATCTTTTGGTATATAAGAGGTCTTTGTACCATTAAAATGTCCTGCAAGTTTCATAGCTTAAGACGTCCTCCCCATTATAAACAAATCATTTATTTAATCAAGCTCTAAATACAGCTCGTTCTGGATCCATGGTAAGAAGGGACGTCACGGTGCGAAGTGACGTACCAGCGTTTGCATATGACCGCCTCCAGCACAAGACAGCTTCGCTTTAAGCGCAAGGCAACTACGCTCATTTCGTATTGTTGTCGCCCCGCAGCGCGTCTCACAAGTGTTCAGTCGACGGACAGTCTGTGTACAGTAAAATTACGATGCCACGCAGATGTGCTGTTCCTGGCTGTGGACAAACAACATCTTTGAATACGCTGCCGAAAGATCCAGACTTCAGGGAAAAATGGATGCACTTTATTTTTTTGCGGACGTCCCAGTCACGGCAGTGTTAATTTTAACGTTTGATCTATACATTTAAGGATGACTGTTTTGAGAAAAAATCCCAATATGATGCTGGCTTTGCCAGAAAACTGTTGCTCAAAGATAAGTCCGTGCCGACTGTTCTGGGCTCAACAACGATGACGTAAACTATAGCCTACTTTTTATCATGGCTAATATAAACACATTTGTATAAGAGAATCTTGAAAATATGTCGCCTTTCTAGTAGGCCTACATGTGATAGAAAATTTAAAATGTTGCCTTATCAATGCTGCATCTTCAAATATGGCCTGTGCATGCATTTTTGTCCGTGGTACACCCTATCATTTCATTGAAATTAGTTAAATAATGTTAAACCGTTAGCAAATTAAGCTATATGATAAGTATGCAACAATAATCCGTTTTCAAGTGTCTCGGGTTACAATTTTTTTATTAATTCAAAATAGTTTCATGTTCCATGTGGACACGGGCTGATCCAGTCTTCGTTGTTGTGGTGATGGTTCATTTTCCTCTGATTCCTCATCCGATTCCGGCTCAAACATAATAAGGTTTTATCATTGCAAGAGCCATCGCTTCGCATGCATCACCCGCTACTAAACAGTTGCGCCGAATCCGCAAATGTTATGGCTGGGGGCGTTAATAATTGATGCATAGGCACTGACGTTAGCCAATCATAACAGTGGGCATTAACACTGAACTCTTAAAGGGGAAACACTCCCAAAACAGACTGTTTGAATCAGAGGATGAGAAACAGGATGGGAAAAGGTCATAAATCACTACATTTTAAAAGTTTTTTTGTAAAAAAAACTATAGTAATACTATTATTGCACCTAAGGGAACATAATAATAAAATAAAAAAAAACATGTCATGACCCCTTTAAGAATAATTTATTTGATGGTTTGTTATTTCAGTCAATTTCTTTTTCATCCTGTGCAGTTCGTTCATCTATTTATTTATTTAATTTTATTTAATAGGGACACGTGTGAACAATAAACATGTACCACACTACAACATTTATAGCCAAGGCTAATTTGGAATGTCCATCCCTAGAAGGGCTTTTCACATGCATACAGAAAGTACAAAAAAATAAATTTAAATTTTAGCTCAACGGGGAAGACGTAAAATAACTAGCTTAAAGATCTGATAATTGTTTTAATCGGTTGTGCACAATGTGTAAACTAACATTGAGACGTTATGCTAGCTCATAAATGTATCAAGGAAAACCTTATCTAGTCATAGAGCAAAGCGTGCAAGTATTTAATTGCAGTGCGTGGCAAGGGGGGCATGGTCTAGCGGAGTCTGTGACAGGAGAGAAGATTGGGAGACAGGTGAGGTGTAAGTGGGTCAAGTGCAAATGACAAACACCTGTGTCTTGTTCCAGTGATTGGTGTGGAGAGGGAATAAAAGCCAAGTGGAAACAGTATGGGAGAGAGAGACCAGTGGAGATCTGTGGGTGATCACATGGAAGACTCGTCAGCGGAAAGAGTGCTTCACCGGAACGTTTTGAGTGACCAAATATTACTGGACTGAGTTTTGAGATCATAGAGCGCTGTGTGCGCGACGTTGTTTTTGTTTGTTTTGTTTTTCTCTAATAAACACCTGTAGTCTCCGCAAGCTGACCCTGTCCTCTTCCTTCCCAGAATCATTGAAACCTGCTACACAGTGTTATCACCATTATTTGGCAAAAAGCTAGATTCTCCACCACTTGTGTTTTTGGCTCAGTTTTATCAAGGGGTTATGGTGTTACACCATACACCTTTCATGTGGATGCCTCTATACCTATACCAGACAGACTGCAGCTTTCATTTTGTATGAAAAGATTGTTTTATCAATACAATTTCCCATATATTGTCTTTCAATAATTCAAGCACTTTTCAGGTACTACTTCATAAAAAATGGTTGTTTTCAAGGGTTTTCCAGGACTTAAATTTCAAAAAAGTCAGAGTCAAGTAGGCCTACTTCAAGTACTTTGAGAACCTTGTACAAACCCTGTTTATTGAACACGTGGCTCACTCAGTAGTGATCTCACCAATCAGATATCAATACTCTCTCAGCCTCGATGGCAAGCACACTGCTGTTCTTTCTCCACTA
The DNA here is from genome assembly GCA_033366665.1 of Phoxinus dragarum. NCBI lineage: Eukaryota > Metazoa > Chordata > Actinopteri > Cypriniformes > Leuciscidae > Phoxinus > Phoxinus dragarum. The sequence continues at coordinate 67,691 of JARPMJ010003010.1, forward strand.
GTGCAGCATAATGTCTGCATAAGAGTGACCAGCTGGATATCAACTCATGCAAATAGACGATAACAATTGCGACATTAAACATTTGGGTTGAACTTGCGTGTGTTTTTGTCACATTGTTTTAACCGCTTGATCGTAATGTTAGCGTCTTCGCCTTGACCTCAAACACACATAGGCTGCTGTTCTTTCTCTGCTAATGCAGCATCTAGTCAACACATTTTTTTTTAAAGTGCTGTTACATTGGACCACCCTTGTTAGGTGCACAGATGAGCTAATAGAGTCACATGGCTGCTTACAGCTTGTTGAAAGTATTTTTTAATATATCTATTTTTAAACAGAAATATCTCCCAGTGATTAAAGATGTGGAGGAACATATAGTCCAGGCCTAGTTCAGTGTCGAAAGCAGCCCAACATATTGTGATCATTTAAATGAAAAGGTGCCATGAAAAAAACATACAGTGAGCTTAAATATCAGAGTATCATTTACCAAAAAAAAATTTTCTATGGGGATGAATGAGACCGTGTTGTCTGACATGTCATTTTACAAAATAGATCATCTTTGATTTTTAGTCATTTGATCAGTTTAGTTACTCATCTGATGTGAATACTCCTCAAAACTTGAATCCTTTTTATAACATTAATAATATAATGTAGTAACAATTTACAATTTGTTAATATTAGGTAATGGCTAATATTTTTAGGCCTACATATACATTTTTTTCACATCTGTATATACAATCCAGTCCCGGGTGCCGGATCTTGTCAAAAGATATCCGTTTGACTGGTGTGCGCAACCCAGCAAAACCTGTCAACAGAAAGTCTTGTTTGGTACCTCAAGACTCGCTTATATTCACAGCCGCTGAGAACTTGACTGAGAAAGCCAGAGAAGAATTGAGCAGAAGCAGGAGACGAAGTTATGATAATAAAAGAGCAGAGTTTATTGAATAATCTTAGTGCTGAATGAATACGCTCTCCATTGATGTATGGTTTGTTAGGATATGACAATATTTGACAGAGATACAAATATTTGAAAATCTGGAATCTGAGGGAGCAAAAAAAATCTAAACATTGAGAAAATCTCCATTAAATTTGTTCATTTATGTTCACGATTTTGATGTATCCACTCACATATATATATTTTTTTAAATACATTTACGGTAGGAAATTAAAAAACTATCTTCATGGAACATCTTTATTTGACTTAACTTGATCTTTACTTAATACCCAAATGAAATTTCCCCTAAAAGAAAATTTGATAATTTTGACCCATACAATGTTGGATATTGCCACAAATAAACCCGTGCGACTTCTTGTGATATGTTTTGTGATTCAGGGTCACATATATGTCTCGATGCTCAGACTTCGTCTGGCCAGTACAATTCCAACAAGTGTTATTATACACTACAGGGAAAACAATGGAAAAAGTCTGCTTCACAATCGTGACGTTAAAAACCTTAAAATTGAGACATTCTCTTAAATCTTATCTCCTCCAAAGAAGACAAATATCCCTTTAGATGATTAATGATTATAAACGATCATAAAATTAAATCATATATAAACTGTATGATTGATTTGTTGAAAATCATTCCCTTAATCATATAGGAAAACATTGGATTACATAGATTGATTAAAAGCAAGCAAACCTTCACGATCATTATCAAAACATGCTTTGAAAAGCTTCCCTTCTACTTGCTCTTTAAAAGAACAGTTCTTCTCTGTCATACCGCGTTTCTAACATTGGCATTGGATGATAGCCTTACAGCAGTCAAGTGTCTCACAAAACAAATCAACACTCTTATGTAATGTACAAGAGTGTATAAATGACTAATGATTATAAAATGAAATCATATAAAAACTGTATGTATGTTTGATCTTTTGAAAATCTTCAGATCTTTCAGTATGATTGTTTTACAACATCACAATACATTCATATCTGATTGCTTACTGTTTTAGAAGAACGGATCTAAAAAATATGGCTTGTGCTCCTTATGTTTTAAAGAGGTCATATGATGCTTTTTAATGTCTTTCTTTAGTGTGTAATGTTTCTGTATGTATACGATCTGCAAAGTTATAAAGCAAATATTCAATCTGCAATAAGAAATTGAATCTAACTCGGGCCTGAACTGATAAGATAAAGCCAACAACATTATTATTAACTGTGTGTTTATAAAAAGCTGAAGCTCGCGATTATGGTGAAGGGTGTTACATTTCCGACACACGCTTGAGGTGTTTAGCCAATCACAACGCTCTAGGTCAGCTGGCCAATCAGAGCACTCTGAGGGGCTTTGTGGAAATGATCGTGTTTCAGACAGACTGGGAATAGAGGAGCTGCAATAATGTACACTACAGTATGTGAGAAATTATGTTGTAGTTTTTTTACATTAAAGCATGTTAACCTATTCCTTTACACCCAATAATCAAAATAATGAATTTTTTAAAATGGCATCATATGACCCCTTTAAGAGTATAATTGTCTAAGAAAGAAAAATCGGTACGTCTGCTAAAAATAAGAATGATATAAGTATGATAAGTGCAGGAAGCGACAGCAAGCAGGACGGCCTCCTCAAGATCTTGGACAAACTCGATAAACTCGCCATTCTAGAGAACAGGCAGAAAGACAATAATGTAAGCATTGCATTTCTGCACTTCAACTGGAACAAGTTATGCAATTTACAATATGCAAAATGTAGATTGCCGTCACAATGTTTATTATTATTATATGGAATGATCTGGATGCACATTTTAATGCGTTTAAACAGTTACTTAAAAAAAAAATCATGCCGTTTTCAGCACTATCCTCTGTCTTGTCTAAACCAATGAAATTTCAATATAAAATGATGGCAGCTAATTCAAAATCCTTTCACAATTTTCATTGCATTGAAATTAAAAAAGTTACAATTTAACAATACAAATTTAGGATTTATATTTATTTATATTTGTATATTTATATGGTTTAGAAAAAAAACTCTAAAACATGGTATGTGATGTAACCATTAAGTAAAAGGTAATTACATATAGTTATTACTGTGAGTGTATATATCTATATCATTATTTAAAGTTTTTCAAAAAAAAAAAAAATCACAATAATAGTTAATTTACAATTATCATGATGTCTTTGAGGAATTGGACAAATTTTACATGAAATGTAAAATGAACATGAAATTTTACATGAACATGATGTCATTTACTATTTTTGAATACATTAAATGAGTTCCCTACCTGAGTTTGGTACTGTGCCGCCTGTTGAACTCAGTCTACTTGCTTCCAGTGGCACTTTCCTAAATGTAAGAGAAGCCCATTGATTAAAGTTTTGGCAGGGGTGTCCAATCCTCTACCACTGTCCTGCAAAGTTTAGCTCTAACCCCAATCATCACACCTGAACCAGCTTATCAAGGGCAGTGTTCGAAACCGACACCAATACCCTTAAATAGGGCACTATTTGTATTGGCGTCCAAATATTCTTCTTTTTTTTAGACAATGCAACACTGAATGCAAAAAATAATGTCTTGTTTCTCCATTTAAACAGTTATAAGAATAAAATGTCACTGAATGCATCAAATGTTTGGTTATAATTTTGTTTTTCACACAGATCTCCATTATTAACTCACCACTCCAGTGGGCTTCGGATCAACCCCAGCTAACTTCCAAATCTCCAATCCTTCAGAGTCGCCACTCGCCGCAAGACTGTAAAACACACATTAGAATCTCTAAATGCTCAATCATCAACCGTAACACAGGAAGTTAATAAACTGAAGACAGACAGGTCTGGTATGTGCTCAATACACATACTGTATATTAATTCTAAATAAATAAAAAAACAGATATGCTCATATTTTTGACCGCACTTCCATTGAACTGTGCCATTTAAAAACCTTAAGCTTAACTATATTAATTTACGGAAGAATTGTAATGAAATAAATCAGCACTAAAAAAGTGCTTCTATTAAAAGTGCTACTACTATCAAATTGCGGTGTCCACAAGTATATAAAAGCAATAAGCGAATGATTGATCGAGAGGAAATGTGTGTATGTAAATGAGACCTGTGCAACTTCGTTCCAGCATCAACTATTTCAGCCGGGGAAAAATGAGCTCCAGTCTTCCTCAGCAACTTCACAACATCCTTATGCCTGCAGACAAAATGACATATACAATCACGTGTGTTTAACTGACTTTGCCAGTTATAATGCGCTCATCAACAGAAGCGGTCACAGTTGCTGACCATCCCGTTCTGCAATGCTCATTTCGACCTTCGTGGACTTTGAAGGCGTGACCTTTGAACTTATGCCACCTCTTAATTAATTAATGTTTTGGAATGAGAGTTTATTCTATGCTAACTAATTCTATGCTAAATAATTATATTGCATCAGAACAGACTTGTGACTAGGGATGCAAGATATATCGGCCACCATATACAGTAGGCTATGTATGGGCCGATATATGTTCATTTTTAATGTTATTGTTATGGACCCGATAAGAAGATTTGGCCGATCTATTATAGCCGATAAATAATGGATAATGGATTATGTCCTTCAGCTGAGACACTTCAGATGCACACGGTTCGCTATGATGGTTTTGAATTACTTGAACTATGATTCAAATCAAAAAGGAAAATACAGTAAAGTACAACATGCAGCAAAAGTCTGTCATATCGGCTACATCAAATTATAATTAACATTATAATTGTGTGCTTGGGACGTGCTTGAGACTTTTGTTTTTGTAATCAGGCTCTCAAAAATGTAATAAAAAATTGAATGTGGGTTTATCGGACAATATATCGTTTATCCGCTTTCAAATATAAACAATTGCATCCCTACTTGTGATCCCGTTATAGGGGAATACAACGTTAAATCAAAGTTTTCCCGTTTAAAACCAGTGGTCTTGTCTAGTTCGCCTTAAAGACTGTCTGTATAAATTACACAAATAGTTAACTAAAAACTCTGAAATCATGGCAATTATTTGTTGTGCCCCTTAAATCACGTAATACAGCTTAAATCAGTCCTACCCGCCGTGCACAGCAGTGTGAAGCGGTGTTTCGCCATAGCAATCTCTGGCATAGACTGAAGCCCCTTTACTCAGCAGATACTCCACCGCTTTTACATGTCCCTCACATGCAGCGACGTGGAGAGGAGTGCGGCCATCATAGTCTGCCATGATCATGTCAGAGCCCTATATAGAAAGATATGAATCATAATCCGTATAATGATTTTCTAGACTGCATTTAATACTGCAAACCGGCACATCTGACCAATTTTAATATAATAAAAAATATTCAAATACAGAAAAATTGCAGGCATATACTGCAAAACTATGAAAAGTTTGGAATAGGCTGCATTTATTTGATTCCACTTTTTAAAGGTAGTGTTTGCCCTTCTAAATGGCTGTCCAAACAGGAATCAAGATCTCACCATTTCCTTCAGGGCCTCTAAAGCTTCAATGTCTCCGGCTTTAGCAGCGACGCAGACCAGAGTGGGAGTTAGTGCATCTCGTACGGCTCCAAGCTCCTGTGGACATCAGTGATATTATAGTTGATCTGTTCATCTGAGCCTCTTCTTATTCATTATATGATTGTAGTTGTAATCATCATAGTTTACACTAAAATGCAGAGCACCAAACTAGCACATCTGTTAGTTGTGTCGTTTTGTGAAAACGGAGATGGAATGTAGACATAAGTTAGTGATTCAAAGAGCAAAAAGGTAGCCTGGAAATCCAGACCAAAATCTGAAAGATTAATGGTCTGGTGTCGCTTAAAGGTAGGGTAGGATTTATATAAAAACTTTTTACCAAATGTGATTAAACTTTCTATATATATCAATGCATAATTAAAATGTAAGTACTCTGATAAAAAGAGTATAAAAATCGAGTGACTCTAGACCGTTTAATCTTCATTAAACACAGCTCATTATTTCCATTCGGGACGAATCACAGGATTGGCTTGCGCGACTGTCACTCGACGTCGCCATGACTACCGCCGTTATTACTGGCTCTGCCCACGTGCGCGCAGTCGCGCACCCGTTTTTAGGTGGGAGTGAATGGAATTAATGAGCTGTGTTTAATGAAGATTAAACGGTCTAGAGTCACTCGATTTTTATACTCTTTTTATCAGAGTACTTACATTTTAATTATGCATTGGTATATAAAGACAGTTTAAACAAATTTGAATAAAAGTTTTTTTTAGACAATTCTGACCTACCCTACCTTTAATGAAAATCGGCCAGCTCGAGGGGCGGCACCAAGCATGCATTTGAAAATCTCACAGCACGCAATTGGCTAACACTACGACCAATCACAACAATACACGGGGTGACGCATCACTAAGCCCCATACGCTGAGCTACCAGCGGAGTAGTAGTGGGAAGTTCGGATCATTTTACTGACTCGGATCTTTGAATCTCGTTCAGCAAAATGAACGAATCTTTTTTTCGAGTAATTTCGTTCACTTCAGCATAATATAATTAAAATGTCATGTTAAATAGCCCAACACATCTAGTACTTAGGAACAATGTTGATTACATTTGAAAAGTTGGGTCCAATTTAAGTCCAGGCTATTACAGTGTTAATTCACCTCCTGATCCACGTTCTTTCTTCTGCAACTTCACATTTATCATGTCTACTCTGTTCCTGCCTCTCGTGTCTGTCCTCGGGTTCGAACTTGAGCAGAGCTAACTGGTAGATTATAGCCTACTTTTGCCGTATCCGGTCGGCAAAACAGCAAAAACTTCCTTCTTGCAAAGGAACGATTCGAGCACCATCTTCTGTTCCTCTTTTAGAGAAAAGGGCAAGTCTAAATCTTTCATTGTAGCGCCCAAAGCCGTTTCAAACAACTGGTGTTCATCCACAGCCATCTTGCAATGTTTACTAATGACTTCAACGTCACCGCGCTGTCATCTGTTTAGCTCGCCTCTGGCCCTTTATCAGATAACCCGATGTGATTGGTGCAGCTCAGATAGAGAGGCATATTTAATGAGCATCATTACTCGACACCAGAGCTGAGCTACTCGCTGAGCAAATTCAATTTGTGCTCTCACGAGAACTCTGGATTTCCAGGGTAGCAAAAATGAGGACTAAGAGATGAAAACTCATACTCATTAAAAATTGGGATTACATTTTTTGTTGTTGTTGTCAATAATCCCAACCCTGTTCTTTTAAAGTGCAAAACAAAGTTAGAAGGAGAGAAAGTGAAGGTTACATTACCTCATCAGTCTTAATGCTGAGGGACTTGGCGATGGCCTGAACGAAGCGACTGTCTCTTAAAGTTGGTTTTTGGCTATCATCTGTCAACTCACCACGCAGACTGCGTTTCATCATCTTATGAACAAATAACATGTTTAATTAATAAGTGATCTAAAACAAGTAATAATTATCATCTAATTACTATTATTTACAATGAAACTACTTTACTAACAAAAATAAAGAAAAGACTGTATCAAGGTCAGACGTTTCTTAAAATATATATAAAAAAATTATAATAATAATATAATTATACAAAGCAAAGTAAGTTAAGTATGTAAAATGCCATGTATGTGACTTCCCCATTAATTAATGTAATAAAAAATAAATAAATAAACGTATTAGTTGTGCTGCTTAATATTATGTGGAAACTGTAATACAAGATTTATTACTGACCGCTAACTTCTGAATGTTAGCGTAAATGTTATTGACCCAAATGTGGCTTAAATATGTATATATTTTTTTTAAATGTAAATTTTCCATACCGCCTTCTTCTCATCTGGACAGATGTCTTTTGTCAGCACATAGGAGAGTTTTGAAAGAGCAGCTTCTGGGGTCATATCAAACCCAGCGACCACACCGGCTTTTGTCAGAGCCTGAGAGGGAATATTCAATTACACACTCCTGGAATACACACCCACATATAAGGCCTTTCTTAATCAAACGCCCATACCTGACCAGTGGCGTATGCATCTGTGACCGAGCCATAGAGGCACTGGGTGCAGTTGATCATGATGACTCCTCTATCTGACGCTTGTTTGATTATAGCCATCAGGCTCTCACGGTCGGGGGCGTTACCGCTGCCGAAAGTCTCCAATATGACCCCAGCCATAGGAGGCTGCAAGAAGGCCCTGACCTGGTGAGAGAATTAATCTCATTTAAACTTCAAAAAGTTCAGCCGAAAAGGAAACTTCTGTCAATATTTACTAAACATTGTAAAAAGTAATGAACATGTTCATGGACTGAATGAAGAGATTTGGGGAAAATGTGTGGCAAATAAAGGCAGACATAACCACACGGCCTTACTGTCTCATCAGTGATTCCTGGGAAGAGTCGCAGGACTCCCACATTACTGTTCAATTCTGTGTCGACAATGAATTTTTCTCTATTACAGGGCCGCCATATAATGTTCCAGTTAACTAAAGAGTAAGAAATAAAGAATAATACTCAAAATAACACACCTGCATAAAATAAATAACACTGCAGCATCAATAATAAGGGAGTCGACATTAAATTTCAAGCAGTGTCCTGTAATGCACCTAATATACTTATCTAACTATACTTATCATTTGTGTATAAGTACTATTACATATGCCGTTTTTATGAATTTTTGTTAATTTTGAGACTACACAAGACAATAAACAGTACAATATTTGTATTTTGTAATTAATTTTTCTCCCCACAGGATTATTAAAGTGAACAGCAAATGATTCAAAATATTATGTAAAAAACTTACTAAACATATATATATATATGTTGCAAAGGCAACATTTCTCATTTTCATTTAGTTTACCTTGATGTTCTAAAATAACTACAACTAAAAAATTTTATAAAAAATATTAAACACTACATGGACATTATGCAAAAAAGCAAAAATGTATAAAAATGACAAACATACACAACAAAACTAAAAATGTAGCTAAAATTTAAAAGACCTGATTATATATAAACTGAAAAAGTAAATAAATGATTCCTTCTTCCTCTATACATGCACATATACTTAATTAATAAATTGTCAACTACCAATAGTGAGTTTTTTAAGGTTTATGCCAAATATGGATAACATCTACTCAACTTTCTGTTTTGAGAACACAAAATAATATATTTTGAAGAATATGGGTAGCCAAACAGTTTTTTTGTTCCTACTATGGAAGTCAATGGGGACCGTCAACTGTTTGGTTAATCGTATTTGTGTGTTCAGCAGAAGAATGAAATTCATTCAGGTTTGGAATAACTTGAGGGTGAGTAAATGTTGACACAATTTCCATTTTTGGGTGAACTATCCTTTTAAAAGTCTCATTCCAAAATCATTTTAATTACATAGAAAAGAGCAACCAGTACATGCTGAATTTCTATGGCATGTGAATTTTTTTTTTTTAGAAAAACTAATCTATAAATATACCCATATGGTACTAAGACGGAGTATAAATGTTAGCAGAACTGGAATTACTTTTGATGTCGGTTTCAACATCGGCTAACGGCGGCAGGTTTGGTGAGGTAAATGCTTTAAAGCTTGCACAGTCCACTTTGGTGACACGGTTGCCCCTGTACAGCTTTTGATTGAAATACAGGCAAACCTGTGAAGAAAGACACAAAGAGCTTATTTCTGGTCCTACACTCAATTTAAACTGTTTTATACTTATTTTTATAACAATAATGTGATACAATTATTACAATAATGTATAGTAATAATGTAAGTATCATTGTGCTTCATTGGCATGGCAGAAACAAAATATACTGCATAACATATAATCATCTCAAATGACACTTAAATCTACATTTCATCAAATATTATTTCCCTGAATTCCCTGTATTTTATAAAAAAAATATCTTTCATATTTTAAAATAAATGTATTTAAATGCTAAAACTAATTAAAGGGATAGTTCACACAAAAAAATTATATTCTGTCATCATTTACTCACACTCGAGTTGTTCCAAACTTAAATTGAATACAAAATAAGTTATTTAGAATAATATGGTTAACTAAAAAGTTGTGGGGCATAATTGACTTAAATAGTATGGAAAAAAAATACTATATACAGTGCTATGCAGAAGTGTAGTGCTATGCCCATGCTAAAATTGCATAAAAAGAGGAATAAAAAATCATCTTTTGGAAATTGATCTCAATGCCTTCATTTAAAAAATGAGGAAACTCCAATCTCTAAGGACACCGTACTTCCAATTTTCCAATTTTAAGGATACTTCCTATTTTCTTTGTGTATGAATAATGTAATCGTAAATAAATAAATAAATAAATAAATGTTCTTCCTTAAAATACAGTGTGCATAAGTCAGGACACCTCTATGTTAAATCCCCATAGAGGCAGGCAGATTTTTATGTTTAAAGGCCAGTTATTTCATGGATCCGGGATACTATGATCCTGATAAAGTTCCCTTGGCCTTTGGGATTAAAATAGCCGCACATCCTCACACACACTTCACCATACCTAGAGATTGGCATGGGGAACTTTCTATCAATGGCATAAGGTCATCTATCAATGCAAATCAAACCAGTTATTAGGCAAACTGAAATAAAACATGCCGATCTCTAGATATAAGAACATTTATTTATTTACGATACATTATTCATTCACAAAGAAAATTGGAGTCCTTAAAGGTTGGATTTTTCCTCATTTTTTTTATTAAGGCATTAAGATCAATTTCCAAAAGATGATTTTTGTATTCCTCTTTTTAGGCAACTTTAGCATGAGTGTGTTCACTTTACATTTACATTTATTCATTTAGCAGACGTATCATTCATTGCATTCATTTAGCACTTATGCATAGCACTGTAGTCAATGGGGCCCATTAACTGTTTGGCTACAAACATTCTTCAAAATATCTTCTTTGTGTTCAGCAGAACAAATAAATTCAATTCAGATTTGGAACAACTCGAGTGTGAGTAAAATATGACAGAATTTTCATTTGTGGGTGAACTATCCCTTTTAATAATGAAATTCTGAATAAAAACGATTTTATAACTGCAGTCCTAACATCACCAGTATTGGACAATCTTGCAAACACTGAATGTGTAATGACTACAAACACTCACAGAGAATATAAAACTCACCTCAGGAATGTTAAACTGTCCTGCTAACAACAGCGCCACCAAGAGGTTGTCTCTCCCATCAGTCCTCAACTGATAGATGGGCAGCTGCAACATAAGATGGTTGTGAAGCTAATAGTGAAGTTAACATGATGCTTTTTTGATGACCACTTGTTAAATGTTAATATTGGAGGTAACTTTAAAAGGGGTCATATATGCTTTATGACATTCTTTAGCGTGTAATGTTGCTTTTTGAGAATTAAAAAGATCTGCAAAGTTGTAAAGCACAGTATCTCTACATCACTAATAAGCACTGACTCAGAACTTCCTGAAACTCACTGTAGTTTTGAGTTTTCTTCCGAGAACAAACATGTCACAATATTCCTCATTTAAATAATTCCCTTCCAAACGCACTCAAAGCGGTTGACTGATCACACACACTGCTCCAGTTAGTCTGAAATACTCAATATGTGCCACATAAAGGTGAATAAATTATTAATTTAAAACGTCACGTGTTACCTGTGAGCCAGTGACGATGACAGGCTTCCCCAGATTCTTACACATGAAGGATAAGGCAGAAGAAGTGAAAGCCATGGTGTCTGTGCCGTGCATGACGACAAAACCAATGTATTGCTCGTAGTATTTCTGTTAACATGGGGAACAAACTTTAAAAAGCTCAGTAGTGTTTTTGACATACCAACTAAAGAATTGTTGAACTGTTCACTGAAGAAATCCAAAGATTATCTACAATTACAAATTTACAAAATGTTAAGAAATAAAAAACAATAAAATAATTTATCAGGTCAGTTCTTTTCACAAATCAGTATATTATGTCATATCCACCTCAGTATGACAGTGTGACCAGTTTATGTCAGTAAAAAAAAAAAAAAAATTATATATATATATATATATATATATATATATATATATATATATATATATATATATATATAGACCAAAGCCAAACATAAAGATGGTTAAAAGGGAAGCACCTCAATGTCTTTTGCAATTTTTTCCCAGTCAGCCGGGGTCATATTAGAGGAGTCCAGGAGGGGCTTGTACTCTAAAATTCTGTATACAACCCTCTTTTTTTTCTCTTTGGACAGTCTGGGGTGGAAAAAAAGAGAGAACATATTTAAAATACAGCAACATTTTAAAGTTTACAAATAAAAAAAGGACTCAAACATTAAACCAAGCATTAAAAGTAAAGCAAAACCAGCAAAGCATTAGGCACACATGGGTTAGTTTAGATCAACTAAAACAAAACAAAAAAGATAGATCGATTATTTATTGACAGTGAGATTAATTGATTTCAGGGGTGTCTTCTCCTCTCCTGTTTTTTAAACAAAAATGATTTGCGGATGAGTAAATGTTGTGAAGCAGCAGACTTCACTACTCGCTCTGTGGTGACTCGTTGTTGTAATGAAAAATTAATTAATAAATAAGTTAAATAAGTTAATAAATAATAAAGTTAATACAAAGATGGCATGGGACCACATGCTGGCCATCCAAGAAATGGCCAATGCATGGCTGGTTTTCGTGCACGTCAGCAAGCAAGTCATAGACAGATTTTTTTTTTTAGATCATCCCTATTTTTCTCAGTCTTTGAAGCATATTACATCTTTCAATAATTTTTTTGTTCATTCATTTATTTATATTAAAGGGCTGGTATAATGCCATTTTCACAAGAGTTCACAAGATCTCTGATGTCCCCAGTGTGTGTGTGTGTGTGTGTGTGTGTGTGTGTGTGTGTGTGTGTGTGTGTGTGTGTGTGTGTGTGTGTGTGTGTGTGTGTGGTTTTGGCTCAAAATACCCCACAGATATTTTTAAATAGCATGTATAGTATGGTAAAGTTGAGGGTTAGCAAAAACGCAACGTTTTGTGTCTGGTCCTTTAAATGCAAATGAGCTGCTGCTCCCGACACAGAGGGCGGGGTTTCAAGAGCTCGCGTGGCGTGTGTTAGCAGCTTTGATTACCCCAGGCAGACACACACTAAAATTACAGAAACTGTTCTGCCTTTAATGTTTAAACGGAGTCAGACAAAGATGGAGAGACTCAAGAAGAAGTGACAACATGTAGAAGCAACAGGACATCTCTGAATGGTTAGTTGATGAATTTATGTTGCTGATGTGGAGTTAACTATCTTCAATTCGTATAGGAACTGTTGTGAGATGCACACAGAGTGACTTTCTATTGCATGTGAAAAGATGGATGCTAAAGTTTGAGCTGACTCACTTATGTAAATTTTAGGGTTGGTGATGTCACTACCGGCCGTTTGTTGTAGTCCTTAAAAAAAAACTATTTATTTAAAAGCAAATATCTCCCTTTGCTTTGAACTTTGAGCGTTGTAACTTTGCAGATGTTGTTTATGCTCAAACAGCAACATTACACACTAACTAAAGTTAGAAAAGTGAAATCAGAATCAACCACCCCTTTTATATTATTAGATTAAATTTTATAGGCGTTTAAAGACTCCATGTGTCCATTATTTATTTCTAAAGAAACACGACAATGTATAAAAGACTCCATTACCTTGTATCTTACGTTATGGCCTCGTAGAAGCCGTTTTTGTAAAAATAGGCTAACGATTGCGTCATAAAACCGCAACTCTCTGTCGCACAGTCGAGAAATTACCGTATAGACCGGCGGAGAAGCTCACAGGCAATCGGAGGGACGTGGAGGCATAAAGTCAAGGGAGAAGCCCATAGAGATTCATAAAGTTGATCCTGCTGCTCGTATCTCTCACGGAGGAGCTGAGGCATAAAGAAGGAGCGACGACAGTGGAGAACACGCATGAGTTTTATTTGATGTTTTGTTTCTATTTTGTGTGGCCAGCAGTCGTCCGCGAGGGGCTGCTAGCTTAGACTTTCGTTTTCGTATTGGTTTATTTATTTATGAAAATATTTGAATGTCCGCCGGTTCCCGCCTCCTTCTTCCCATAACAACAATCCTCGTTACACTGTGATATGAGACCGGTGCGTCGCGCAGGTGTCACTCATCATCAGTAATCCCGCCACCGGCCTGCTCGCCACACTCACGCTTTCTGTCTCTGCAAGATTCGGAAGGGACTGATTTCCCTTGGCACGGCTACTAGAAGACTTACAACCATAGACATGTATAAAGGCTAGATGGCTTACCGGCGCTGAGAGCCAATGGGACCCGACGACGTCACACGGCGGCCATCTTAGGACAGGACCGCTCGTCCAGTTATAACATTAAAGTCTATTGTGCATGTAGTGCTGAAATAACTATATTTTGCTCAATTTTCAACCGATTTTCAAACGGCTTGGTGTGTCATAAACGTCAGGGATGCCATGAAACACACAGCTACGCTGCAATGTTAAGCTGTTTAGTGTTAAGTGTTTTCTCAAAACGTGAAGCTACAATTTAAACATCGGCATCAGCACAAATCATAGCCACGTTAATAAGGTTTGTAATAAACCAAACCGTTTGTAAATCCGTCAAGAATTCAGCAAGTTACGAGCATTTGTCACTCACCTTCCGTCCACAGCAGCAGGGAGCAGCAGCGCAGTCTCCTGACCTAAGATGGCCGCCAAAGTGACGACACAGCTGACTCCGCCTTGAGCCATCTAGCCTTTATACATGTCTATGCTTACAACTGTCAGACAGGTTGCTCACGTCACATCTACGTCGTCAAGCTCAGTTTGAGTCTGCACAGTTCGCTCAGCCATCAGGAAGTGAGTACTTCTAATTGACTTCACTTTTCTCCATTGAAATCTATGGGGTCGCTGTGTCCATTTCTTTTACTGTCTATGCTCATAACTCTGTCTTCTTACGATGCACTTGGGGATTTGCGATTTCTCCAGAGCTTAAAGGAACACACTTTTTTGAAAATAGGCTCATTTTCCAACTTCCTCTAGAGTTAAACAGTTTTACCGTTTTCGAATGACGGCATCACTTTTAGCATAGCTTAGCATAGATCATTGAATCTAATTAGACAGTTAGCATCTCTCTCAAAAAAATGACCAAAGGGTTTAGATATTTTTCCTATTTAAAACTTGACTTTTCTGTAGTTCCATCGTGTACTAAGACCGACAGAAAATTAAAAGTTATGATTTTCTAGGCCAATATGACTAGGGACTATACTCTCATTCCTGCGTAATAATCAAGGAACTGCTGCCGTACCCGTATGTATCTTATTTGTACAAATTGCAGCACATTCATTTAATTCTGAATTTTGCACATGCAATTTAAAAGGCATGGTTGTGGATAGTTATGGATAATTGTGCATGCATTTGTTAATCAATTTGAGACTAACTCCATCCCGTATCCTTGTGCTACAATACAATTTCAATAATTTCTTCAAAGATCAATCTTAAAAGATCAATTTTTAGATTTATATTATAAAACAGTTTGTAGGCTACTCTTTAAAAATAGAAATAAAATATGAGGTTTGTAACTTTGAAACTAACAGAAGAATGATGACTGAAAACTGGAATAAGATTAGAAATAAACAATTCAATCTTGCATTACAAATACATGAATCCAGCTATAGTCTGGATCTATAAATAGGACAACACCTTCAAACATCTAACTTGATCGCATATGTGTGTGTGCATCTGTGTGGGAACTTACGGCAGCACACACACGTTCTCCGAAGGCTTGTAGCGGTCATACACATGTTTATCTTTTGCATATTGCTCATCATGCAGAATAGGGAGTGAGCGTAGATATTTAATAAGATATCCAGGTGGTGCTGGGATCAGACCTGCAAACATAGAAGAAAAGCCTGTAAAAAGTTATGAACAAATGCACCAAAATTAAAACAAGCTCTTTGTCGATGCTCTGTAGGCTATACACTGTGAATTCTGTATAGTCTTTTTTCTGTAATGTAAAAGAAATGTCATGGGTGCATTGGTGTGCATAAATTGATATAATAGAATTATATTGACTCCGTATATAATCTGGTAATTTGGTTTCTTTTTGGAGTCTCTAAGGGTCCTTGAAGCTTGCAGAAAATACAGTTTGTTGTTCATCGCGATTTCAAAATAAAAGTTCCCTCGCTCTGAATTTGCATATTTTGATGTGCACATGTTCTTTTTCAAGAAAATACAGCGTCTGTTGCATGTCTATCGCACAAAAGTGACCAAATATTAAAGATTAAGTGGACATTGAATTAAATGTTGTTTGGTCAATATTAAAGCTACACTGTGTAGGAATTACTCCCATCTAGCGGTGAAATTGTATATGACTACTACCAACTGAATATTACTTTCTAGCCCCTCCCATTCCGAGGGCGTTTTGACTCCTACGGTGGCCGTATTATTCAAAATCTGCCGGCAGTCGTGAGTAATCTCCCGCTTGCATTCGCTATTGCACGTTAAGCGTTTTATAATGGTTTTCTATGGGTGTTGTTCATAATCTGATTTAATGTTTGCCTTTATAAAGTAGGCTATGGTATGCTAAGGTAAGCCTATATTGTGTACTAAATTTGGTGCTTCAATATCACTCACATTAAGCATCTTAAATGGGGAAGAATGCTTGTTTACACTGCCGTTGTCTGTTTTAGTAGAATACTGCCATCTAGTGGTAGCAGGTTTTCTCCGACAGCTGTGTGTGGATCGTGCCAGTCGAAACCGGCAAAATGAAAGTCTCAAAATCCAAATGAATCAAATAGGATCGACTCAGAAACGAGTCAATGAATGCACGCGTGTCACCTCATCCACAAATGCGCATCTTACTTGTTGCATGCACACATTCTGACCTACATTAATACAAAATTGAGGTTTTGTATTAACAACTATGTCTCTGTTTGTACAAAATGCTGCACATTCATGTGATTCTGGATTTTGCACACACAAGTTGTATTGTATTAGTTTAAATGTAGCGACGAACATTTGTGCATATTTGACCAATCGACTTTTTCGTAGTTAATAAACACGGTTCCCTTCATCTCAGTTGCATAACATTTTGTCACTTTTTATACATTATCTATCTATACACACACAAAAAAAACTGGGCTTGATTCGATTTGTTCTAAAGGTAGCCTATGTAAAAAAAAATATAAATGAAAAAAGTTCACACTTCTGGTCTTTGTGGTCAAAATGACCCCACATTAAAAATTTATGGGAAAAACTGATTTATTTATTTATTTATTTATTTGTCAAAACATATGTTTATATCACATAAAAAAAAATTATACCACAATGAAGGCCTGATACTTGAGCACAAATGCAATGTGGAACGAACATGAACACTTAAGTTAAGTGTAAAATATAATATATTTTAGTTCTAATATATTACAAATAATCTTGGTACAGGTTAGTTAAAGGAACACTCCGACTTTTTGGGACTTTAGGCTATTCAACTTATCCCCCAGAGTTAGATAAGTCCATACATACCTTTTTC
The DNA here is from genome assembly GCA_033366665.1 of Phoxinus dragarum. Classification (NCBI taxonomy): domain Eukaryota; kingdom Metazoa; phylum Chordata; class Actinopteri; order Cypriniformes; family Leuciscidae; genus Phoxinus; species Phoxinus dragarum. The sequence continues at coordinate 85,049 of JARPMJ010003010.1, forward strand.
ATCTCCGTGCAAGCTATAAGTCTGTTTGACGCACCCACCGCTAGCCTAGCTTAGCACAAAGACTGGATGTAAATGGTTGCAGCTAGCATACTAATCCAAATAAGTGACAAAATAACGCAAACATTTTCCTATTTACATGTTGTGATTTGTATAGTCACAGAGTGTACAAAAAACAAAGTCACATGAGACACAGACATATTTTAACCGTATAAATACTGGGAACTATATCGCCTGAATATAGGGCGGAGTGATAACCGCAGCGCACCTGAGACGCGATGGACGAACTCTCTGCTCCTCACCACGGCGCGTCTCAGGTGCTGCGGTTATCACTCCGCCCAAGTAGCAGTGCTTCGCCTTCAGAGAATATAGTTCCCAGTATTTATACGGTAAAATATGTCTGTGTCTCATTTGACTTTGTTTTTTGTACACTCTGTGACTATACAAATCACAACATGTAAATTGGAAAATGTTTGCGTTATTTTGTCACTTATTTGGATTAGTATGCTAGCTGCAACCATTTACATCCAGTCTTTGTGCTAAGCTAGGCTAGCGGTGGGTGCGTCAAACAGACTTATAGCACGCACGGAGATGAAAAAGGTATGTATGGATTTATCTAACTCTGGGGGATAAGTTGAATAGCCTAAAGTCCCAAAAAGTCGGAGTGTTCCTTTAAGTCATGGGATACATGCTCAGATGTACATTATAACATTAAAACATTATAGGTTCATCCTAAAGATAGGCTACTTTCCATAGACCCATGGAACATTTACACCGACCATTTAAACTGCCCCCTCTTAATCAGCAAACAAATAATCCCATAAACGTGTCAAACAACATAATACTGCGTAGTGCACAATATTGTTTGTAGATAATATGTGAAGCCTCATGCATGCAGGCAGGTGTGTGTGTGTGTGTGTGTGTGTGTGTGTGTGTGTGTGTGTGTGTGTGTGTGTGTGTGTGTGTTGGTGATGGTGTTTACCTCCTTTATCATCCTCGATCATTCCAATGGTTCCGCCGGTGTATATGACCAGGACACTCACCTCATCGTCAAAACAGTTGGGATAGGGACGATTCAGCTCCTCTAACTCATGAGGCAGAAGCATCCTGCTTCGAGAAAGAGCTGGACCCAGAGAAGACATGCTTGTTGAAGACGGAGCCGTGTTTGTGTGTTTCCACTGCCATATCAGACTCATTTATATGGTGGTGGCGAACCCCTCCCTCTGAAAATCTCTAGGACAGCCCACAAAAGTCTAAATTATTTACAAAAAACTGCCAAATGTGCAAATGAAGTACAAATAAGTGTTCATATGTGTGTGCTTGTTTATGTGATTTATGAGGACACAAATTTGTATAATGACATGCATATTACACTGGTATCACAACTTAAACGTGGTTTATAGGGACATTTCATGAGTCCTCGTAATTCAAATAGCTTAAAAAACATTAACAATTTTAGATGAAGTGGCTCCTATGAAATCAAACGTTGTCTCTAAAGCCCTGCCCGTGGATTAATACATCTATTCAGAGCTGTAGAAGTAAACGACGGAAAAGAGCGCTTATGGAAAACAACTAAACTCTAAGTTCACAGGCTTTATCTTAGGGAAATAACTGCTTCTCTAAATGAACTCCTGAAGAGTGCTAGAACTAACTACTTCTCTCAGCTAATATCCTCTAATAAGAAAAACCCCAAATTCTTGTTTGATACCATTAATTCTATTGTTTCGCCATCTGTTTCTCCAACTGCGGTGCTTTCTCTGTCAAACAGTAATGTATTCCTTAACTTCTTTGTTGAGAAAATTAAGGATATCAGAGCTTTAGCATTTTACTTCCTCCTGCATACAAGGCTTGCACTTTGGCTCTTTCCTATCCGTGTTTCTCCTTTAAACTTGTGACATTACTCGATGTTACCACTCTGCTAGATAAGTTGAAGTCCTCTTATGGCCACAGTGATGTTCTCCCGACGATGCTGTTTAAGCAGGTTTTTGATAGTATTGGCCCCTGTGTTGTAGAAATGATCAATACTTCTATTTTAACGGGTGTGGTTCCTGACTTTTTTAAACATGCTATTGTTGAACCTGTTCTTAAAAAGCCTAGTTTAGACCCATTGCAACCCATGAATTATAGGCCTATATCTAAACTCCCTTTCATGGCAAAGATTCTAGAGAAAGTGGTAGCAGAGCAGCTTACTACTTTCTTAGAGATAAATGATATTTTTGACAAATATCAGTCAGGTTTTCGTAAAAAACATTCTACGGAAACTGCACTGGTGAAAGTTTCAAGTGATATTTTGATGTCAGCTGATTCTGGGAAGCATACAGTGTTAGTTTTATTGGACCTTACATCTGCATTTGACACTATTGATCACAATATGCTTAATAAACTTCAGGATCTATTAGGGATATCTGGATCAGCTTTGAAATGGTTTTCATCTTACCTTACTGGTAGAAGTTTTAGTGTTTTTATAAATCAGATCATATCAGATACTGCAGGTTTATCGGGTGGTGTTCCTCAGGGTTCTGTCCTGGGACCGATTCTTTTCCTTCTGTATATCCCTCTAGGACAGATAATCAGCCAGTTTCAGGATGTCTCTTATCACTTGTATGCAGATGACATTCAGTTATACTGTTCTTTTAAGCCTACTGAGTTATGTAAACTGTCATCTTTAATCAACTGTCTGAGTAGGATCAAGCAGTGGCTAAATGATACCTTTTTAATGCTGAACTCAGCCAAGACTGAAACTTTAATCATTGCCCCTGAGCAGAGCATCCCTCAGATAAAACAGCATATCGGTACCTTAGGTTCGTCTGTTCAGACGAGTCTCAGGAGCTGCGGCCATGTCTCTGAGAAACACTCGAAACAACTTTATTAAAAACAACAATTAAAAGCTGTTTCTTTCAATTAAGGAACATTTCTAAGATAAGAGCCTTGGTGTCAAAAGCCGAGTTGGAGATGATCATTCATGCTTTTATCTCATCTCGTATAGACTATTGTAACAGTCTTTTTATTTGCCTTAATAAGAAGGATCTTTGTCGTCTACAGACTGTCCAGAATTCTGCTGCTAGGCTTTTAACCCACACGAGTAAAAGGGCACATATTACTCCTGTTTTAGCTTCACTTCATTGGCTACCAGTGAAATTTAGAATGCACTTCAAAATTTTGGTTCTAACTTTTAGAGCCCTACAAGGACAGGCACCACCATACATCTCTGACCTGATACAGCTGCGTACGTCCTCACGTAGTCTGAGATCAACAGGCCAGAGATTTTTAGTTGCCCCCCTAACTTGAGGTGTGCGATATATCGTTTAGACGATAATATCCAAATTGTTGTCTGGACGATATGCAAAATTGGGATATCGAATATTTCATAATTTGTACAATCCGACCCCCCCAAACATGAAAAGAGCTGAATGAAGTTAAAGAGAAAACAAATAACACACACTATAACCTTCTAAACTATGATATGTAGCGATTTTAATACTGTATGGGGTTTGCTTGACTGTATTTTATGTTTTTTTTTGTACAAAATCACGATCATTCCTCAATTGCACGAGTAATTGCTGCTACTAATTTGCAATACAACTACGGAGTTCTTACCTGTGTGTTATGACGTTTCTTAGGTTGAAGCAACGATCCAAAAACGTTAAGAGTAAAGCCGATGAACGATTAATGAAATAGCTGATAGAAAAGGCAACATATGCGTTGTTTGCGGAAAACTGAAGTCTGAAGTTAAAAAGTTTTTCTTAAATGTCTGTGGCGTCCTCAAGTGGCGAGTTTCGTGATTGCATCATTAGAAAATTGCGTTGCATAATGATGAGTCCAAAAGATGGAATACATTTTCCAAAGAGATCCACCGTAATAGCCTCCGAACAGGGCTTCTTTTAACTTCTAGTAAATGGGTAGTCACATTGTTGTTAGTCTACTAATAGAAGTAGGCTACTGTTTGCAAATAGGGGTGTACACGTATTCGTATACGAGGCTTTCGGTTCGGTACGCATACAAACCGAACGATTCGTTGGACCATTTTTTCCTGCCGACCAAAATCCGCGCTGGCGCGACCACCATAACGTTGCACAACATCAATGGCAAACCTCTGGGCAAACGTAATAAAAGTGGAACGAAACTGCGCTATTATTTTGTGCTTCACGGACACTTTATCAGTTCGGACCATCAATGTCAGTGCAGCGCGAGCCGAATCGTGATGAAGCGACACTGTTATACACAGCGCTAAGATATCCAGAGAAAACATTTTAATTCGCCACTGAAGTAATAACATCACTGCGAGATCTAGTGAGAAGCATTCACATTTCTTTGTTATTAACGGATCAAACGTTGAAACCAGGAGAAACATTTTGCCATGAATGAACTAGTTATAGGCTTTAAGTTCACAGATCAGCAACATTCACCATAGATTTAATATAGTAACACTAACTGTAACCATGGAAGTTTGGCAGAAATGGTAAAATGCCTTCAGGTAGGCCTACATCACACATCTTTTTCCAGCACTTCAAAACTCAAATATTATCATATTTAAATGTTATTTTTAATGTGATGATGACCAAAACATAATTTGTTCATCCTTCAAAGATGACCCCCATTTATAAAACTAAAAGTTCCAAAAAATATATATTTTAATAAATAGGAAATTTATCTGGCATTTCTTTATTTTTGCTGTATCGAAAACATACATCACTGTATCGTATCGAAACAAACCGGGAATTTTGTGAACCGCCTATTTGCAAAGCACAAAGTTAATTTATTACGTACATGTATTGTACTGAAAAAGCACTGGTCTTGTATTACAATAAATATTTAGTACAGTAACTGGGTTCATGTTCAAATCAATAATGTCTCATATCTTTATGTACTAGTAATTCTATACAATGATAGGTCAAATGCAGCAAGTCAAAAGACCAACTGGACCTTCTTTGCCTGTTTGCACACATTTCTTTGAAGGATTGCAAAAATATCGTCTGAATATCGATATCGAGATATTGGAAAAAAATATCGAGATATTCATTTTTGGCAATATCTCCCACCCCTACCCCTAACACATTTTAAAACTAGAGGGGACCTTCAAGTTGTGGCACCTAGGTTGTGGAACGCTTTGCCTCCTTTCATACACTGCTTGGATTGTGTGGAAAATTTTAAAACCCAGTTGAAAACTCTTCTTTTTAAAGAGGCTTTTAACTAGACTATAGGGTGGTTAGGCTGGTCTAATGTGTACGTCTGTTTATTTTGATTATGTGCTGTAATGTATTTGTAAGAATTGTGAACTCTTCCTTTTGTTGTGAAGCACTTTGTGATTTTTATTTGTGAAATGTGCTATACACATAAATTGTGTGTGTGTGTGTGTGTAGATTAACACACACACACACACACACACTACACACACACACACTACACACATAAATGCATATACAGAGTTTGAAATTTGTCCAAATTAATCTTATATCCTGGAAAAATTACTGTATTTTTCAATTACTGCAATAATTGCTCATACATAGGGTGTGTGTGCAACACACACACACCCACATACCCTATGTATGAGCAATTCTTGCAGTAATTGAAATATACAGTAATTTTTCAGGATGTAATATTAATTTGGACAAATCTCAAGCTCTGTATATGCATGTTCCCTGCGAAGCCGTTTCAAATCCCCCCCCCTTTCATTTAGTACATTCTGGATTTCAATATTTGTGAATCAATATCACACCTGATTTGGAAAAGCTGTTTAAAGCCAACTGATTACAAAAATTAATCAGAACCCATTAATCAGAACCCAGAAAGTGTAATCAGATTGGTCGACGCTTCCAAATTCTTTTTTTTTTGGCAGGATTAATATTATAAGAATGAATATTCTTCCGAGATTTAACTTTCTGTTCCAAAACTTCCCATGCTACTTAACTACGGATTTTTTTTAAAAACATTAATTCTTCATGCTTTCCTAGACTGTTACTGTTATGCTCTCTGCCATTTATTCATAATATAACATTTTTTTTATCTCTGACTAATATTTTCACTGTGACCAATACTCTTTTAGTGAAAGGATGTTAAGAAATATAAGCTGTTTCTCAAGTCTCCTATTGCACGCCTGAACTTCCCCCACCCATACAGAACATTGACCTTCTGACCTGGAGGTTGAGTGGAGTGTTGGAGTTTGGTCATTTATTTGATAATGGTCAATTGAGGTTATTTCAATTGTTAAGGCAGGAATTTAACCTTCCCAGTAGTGATTTTTATAAATTTCTTCAATTACGGCACTTTTTAGAGTCACATTTAAAAGAAGGTAATATACGATTTCATCTTACTGAAATGGAAAATCAGCTTTTCTCTTTATTTACACTTAAGAGGAAGATCTCTGAGCTACATGCGTTGTGTTTGTCCTTAATCTTTTGACTCTTTGAGGGTGATATGGGAAAAGGACTTAGGATCACATTTTAGTGACGAGGAGTGGTTATCTGTTTGTACAGGTGTTTTCTCTAAAGGTGTTTCAATTTCGGCCCACGAACAAAATTATTAATTTATTTACAGGACTTATCTAACTCCAGTCCACCTCCATAAAATGTTCCCCAACTCTTCTTGGTTATGTTTCAAATGCAGGACTGACGCTGGTACGGTGATGCCTGTGTTTTGGGATTGTGATCAAATTAAAGGTTATTGGAAGGAGATCCACAAAATTATTCAAAATATTTTTGCATTGTCTCCAAATGTATATCTTCTGAACTGTAAAGCTGGTCTGTGCCTTGATGGTGAAAAAGAAAGTGTGCTGAATTTTTGTTTATTTAGCAAGAAAATGTGTATTACTACTATGGTCAACTCCTCAGATACCCTCAGTCAATATGTGGATGAGTCAAGCCGCTACTCTAGAGAAACTAACATATGATCTGCATCAAAGATCTGATGTTTTCTGTCGTACTTGGTCTTCTCTGTTGATCTTTCTTGAAGATGCTCAGTGACTGACATATCATTAAAAAAAAATGTGGTCAATAAAATGTCTCTGTTTTCTATTTACTCAGATATGCCCCATTGTATTATAACTATTATTTCTATTTTTGTTATTTTGTATGCACATGTATGAACACATATATCCAAAGATTGTAAGATAATATTTGGCTGTAAGTGCTGTTATGAGATACCAGTACCACTGTTGTGTTATTGTTATATAAAATAAAAAAATATATATTTATATATATATCCCGTTTTTTATTTAAAATCCTAGATAATAAAAAGGGAGATTTCAATGATATTTTGACCACTAAACAACACTGACAACACTGAATATGTTTAGTTTTCTGATAATTCACATTTTAATGTTAATTTTAATTTAGAATGTAGGCTAATATAGGCTACAAGCTTATAAAAATGTTTGTAAATCGACGAACCCGTATAAATAGCGGTCTCCCACATTACCACGAGCAAATTGAAGCATTCACGTTACTGAAAAGAAAGTGAGGCTTCGTTTTTCGTAGATCAAGCACTTGGGGACAAAGCCTCTCAGTGCCTGGAGTAGCCTAACGTATAAAAAAAGTCACGAAGCACACAAGCACAATAGAAGTGCTCTGTTACGTGAATCAGATTTTTTAAAGCCCTATTCGAACGGGATTAGTTTTACAAGGGTAGATGGAGAAATGCAATTTTATCACAGGACGTCTGTAATATTAATGGCCAATTCGCACAGGCTAATTAAGGCATCTCTGTAACACTAGCAGAAGTGGGAGGGGTACCTCGAATTATGCACCACCGTCCCCTCCCTGCGTATTACATTGCTTCCTGATATCATGTGGGCAATCACACATAATGTATTTCACGAGTTCACACGTACATGAAATCTAATGTAGTATTATGCGTATTTGGCTTGCTGTCCAGGGGAGGGCTCCGAGCTCGGAATTTTGCCCGAACCCAGAGTACTCCCCCTATACTGGGGTAGACCCAGCCGAGTGTGAGGTGATTGGGTGGTGGAGGGATGCTGAGAAACTTTGTCGTGAGACAGAAGGTGAGGAAAAGCTTTATTTATACCGGCTTCCTCTTGAGTTGATTGGTTGATTACCTGAACATGCTCCTCCCGAACTTTGTTACATAAAACTTAATTTCACGAGTTCACACGTACATGAAATCTAATGTAGTATTATGCGTATTTGGCTTGCTGTCCAGGGGAGGGCTCCAAGCTCGGAATATTACCCAAACCCAGAGTACTCCCACAAAAAGGCCAGGCAAGTTTAAGCCATTCGACCGGGAGGGCCCTCGCAGCATCCGACGGGAGTATGGATGCTCACGGCATCGGACGGGTAAGCCCTGCCAGCAGTCGAACGGGAGGCGCCCGCTGAACTCGGTCGGGGGGCTCGACCGGCGCTTCAAAGGGGGCTGGGACATGGGAATAGACCCCTCGCGGCCCAACGAACGGGGAGCCCGCGTAGCGACACGAGCGCGGCCGTCCGACGACGACTAAGACAGGCAGGCTCTCACTGCAATTCGAACGGGAGGGCTCAACCGGCACTTCGGAAGGGAGCTGAGCCCGACCTATGAACGGGGAACCATCGCTGCGTGCGAACGGGGGAGCCTTCTAATGTAGGTTTTGAAAGCTTCAGATGACCAGCGCCCGAGGGTTTGAATTTGTTGTTGGGAAAGACCTTTTTGTGCGGCTGTGGTTGCTGCTCCGATGCGAAAAGAATGGCTTGAAAATTTGTTTGCTGTGATGCCGACTTTGATTAGGACTGCTTTGAGATGTTTTTGGAACCAGAATCTCGTGGTTGGATGATTGGAGTCGTCTGTGAAGAGTAGATCAAGAGGGGATTTGAGTGTGGAACGTTTATACTGCAGGTAATTTAGCAGAGAATGGTACGGTTGAATGGGAGTTGGCAGATTGAAAATATAAACGAAGTGACCTTTTTTAGCTCAATCTGTTTTACTTTGTTTGATGAAAAAAATATATAGTTTCATTATCTACGATCTGTAAATCTGAAATTGTAGGGTGAATATTTGGGTCGAAATTGGATGTGATGGTCAATTCGGAGCAGCGGAGAAAACCGAAGAAAGCGAGGATGAACATAGCTTCTAGCGTGCGGGCGGTGTTGGTGGAGTGGTATCCGAGACGGAGTGATGAAATACATTTGGTGAGTATGTCAATTGTTTAGTGAATCCGCCTGAGACACTAAATTGAGTTGCAATTTGTGCATTGCTGCCCTGTATCAGTGAAGCCTAGATAACGTCTGTTGCATTAAGCCAACCTTCCTCATTGATAGTGCATCCCAGCTGTCTGGTGAGTCCGTCTGATATACTAAAGTGATTCGCACCCTGTACATCGCTGCCTTGTATCAACAGAACCAAGAAAGCCGCTGCTGCATCCCGCTGACCTCCTTCTACACTGTGATGTTCCAACTGTTCAGTGAATCCGCCTGACACACTAAATTGACTTGCAATGTGTGCATTGCTGCCCTGTATCAGTGAAGCCCGGAGAACTCTTGTTGCATTAAGCCAACCTTTCTCATTGCTATTACACCCCAGCCGTCTGGTGAGTGTGTCTGTTGCACCAACGTGATTAGCACTCTGTGCATTGTTGCCACGTACTAACAGAGCTTGGAGAGCCATTGTTGTATCCAGCTGAACTGCTGCATCGCTGTGACGACCGCCCAACCGCCTGAGCCTGGAGAGCCATTGTTGTATCAAGCTAACTAAACTGCTCCATCGCTGTTACGCTCCAACCGCCTGGTGAGTCCGCCGTTGCACCCAATTGACATATAACTTGTCCTGTGTCCGCAGAGCCTGGAGAGCCCTTGTTGTATTAAGCTAAACTGCTCAATTTCTGTTCCACCCCAACCGCCTGAGCCTGGAGAGCCGTTGTTGTATCAAGCTAAACTGCCCCATCGCTTTTACGCTCCAACCGCCTGGTGAGTCCGTCGTTGCACCAAATTGACATATAACTTGTGCAGTGCTGTCCTGTGTCCACAGAGCCTGGAGAGCCGTTGTTGTATCAAGCTAAACTGCTCAATTTCTGTTCCACCCCAAGAACAGATATTATTGCCCTCGATGCGCACTTTTGCCGAGCCCGCACTGATCATATACAGTATATAAGATGGACACAGCGACCCCATAGATTTCAACGGAGAAAAGTGAAGCCCATTTGAAGCACTCACTTCCCTATCGCCAGGCGAACTGCACCGGCTCAAACTTGTTCACATACGCAGGCGTATTCTACAAAAAATCACTTGCAATTGGTCATTCTCATGAAATTCTGTACATCTGGGGTGTTTCCGAAAAGTATGGTTTGCCAACTATTTCGAAACATTTTACGCAACTACTGACAGGATGCAGGATGCTATGGCTAGGCATTGTATATATATATATATATAAATAATTTTTTTTGTGTGAGGCATAATATATTTAAAAGAATGATTGTGAATTAATAATAATAATACATTTTATTTATAATGCGCTTTAAAGACAGTAAAAACAAATAAAATACAAAAGTACAAGAATAAAACAAAAATAATCATTACAGTACAACACAGTAAAATATTAATTATGACAGTCTAAATAAGCAATTTTAAAAAGATGAGTTGGTGACACTTTACAATAAGGGTGCACTAATAAGCATTAATTCATGCTTAACTAATGCACAGATAATACTGAATTAATGTATTCAGTATTATACATTGGAAGTTGAAATATAAGGCTTTGGCTCATTGTGGTAATTAACAAATTAATGAACACTATTATTAATAAAATAAGGTAGTATGGAATTAATACACATCTACATATTTAATTAATAACAATTCATATATTAACTAATATATTAACCAGACAGACTCTTCAGTTGCTAATGAGGCAATCATTAATGAATAGCTTAGATAATCATTAGTAATACATTAATTCAGTATTATCTTTGCATTAGTTAAGCATGAATTAATGCTTATTAGTGCACCCTTATTGTAAAGTGTTACCGATGAGTTTTTAACAACTTCTTGAAACTGGCTGATGTAGGATCTCTAACAATAGAGGAAGTGCATTCCATGACCTGGGTGCAGCAACAGAGAAAGCTCTATCCCCCATACATTTTAATCTACAGGAAGGCTGCTGAAGAGTAATTAAGTGAATCAGTAGACCGAAGGGAACGGGAAGGTGCGTATAGGCTAAGTCACAGATATAAGAAGGGACTATTTTTTCATGCATAGCTTTGTATGTTAGTGTGAGAGTTTTAAAAGCAATACGCGACTGAACAGCAAGCCAATGCAAGTTATAAAGCACGCAATGTGCTAACGTGGTGAAGTGTGTAAGCACACGTGCTGCTGAATTCTGGATGTACTGCAGCCGTTTTATAGATTTAGCAGGTAAACCAACAAATAGAGCATTACCAGTAACAAATGCATGAAAAAGCCTTTCAGCGTCAGGTAAAGTATTCTGAGATGATGGAATGCAGATTTTGTAATAGACTCTTAATATGTGAGTCTAGTGTTAGGTGAGCGTTGTGATGGATTTTTTTATTGCCATTCTTGCAGGAATAACAATCAGATGCTTTTGAATCTTAAATGTTTCCCCTTTAGTCGAAAACTTATGACTTTGGGTGTGTGAGTGTACAAATAACAAATACGGGAAATGAAACTGACAGATGGTTTGAAACTTTGTGATTATGAATGTAACTCCAGTAATGATACCCATGTTAAATTGGGGCCTGTGAAAGTATTTGTTTCACAGTTATAATTACCTATAATAATCACATGTATTTGCCATTCCCTTCAGCAGCAATACAGACTATTGAATCCAATACTGGTCGTATGAGTCTTTTTATATATTTAAATAACCCAATGAATTAAGTAAATCAATGTGAAAGTAATACAATGTCAAATTACACTCTTTTGAAATAAAATAAATTGTCATCCTTTTAAAGGATTTACAATTATATGAAATAAACCGAACACTTATCTTCACAAGTATGTATGATGTTATAATAACTCAATAACACAATCTTCCAATTGGTGTTAAACACTAGATCTCTCAAGATCGCAGCAGAGGATGATTAAACAACACAAAAACACCATTATCAGCTTCGCTTATTACAAACCAGATTTACTTTGTTATTTTCATACCTGCACAGAAGTTCTTATTGAGAATTAACAGATGTTTATATGATTGATGATTTATTGAAAATAATAAAGACTGAAGTCAACTATTTTCAGGAACTGTTGCTGTAATAATGCACACAACGAAGGAGATACAACGAAAATATTCTTTAATCAATAAATCCAAACGGAACAGGTACTAACAGGACCACGTACAAGGCAAATGAAAGAACAATGAAGTGAAGAAACAAAGTTTATAGCTATAAACACGCATAACTAACTGAAACAGGTGTATCGGAGAGTGCTTTCACATTCGCTTCATTTGGTCCGGACCAAGGGAGAAAAATTATACTTTGTAGCATTTTTCACGCGGTTTGGTTCCTTTTCACACCACACTGATTGCTCTGGTCTGAATCAGTTGATGAAACGAACCAAAATGCAGTCATGTGACAACATCCACATCACTCGTTGGCCAGATGGGTCTTGAACGTATTTTCATAACTGCACTTCGATTGTCAGAATTAGCCTGCGGGGAAAATTCCGTCAGAATTAACAGAACTGACGGAAGTAAACAAAGAGGAGGAAAATCTGGCAGACAGCACGCCGCTTTTAACTACAGTATGGAGAAATGACTTTGTGAGCTGATTCTATCCCTGGTTATAGTTTATTATATAGTTTGTCTACACCACTTTAGGCAAACAATACCATTTGAGAATGAAGCGAGGATGCGGCTTGAAAATAATGTGTTATGCAATGCACGCGGCGAGTCACTTCAGGAGGAGGCGACGCGTGCATTAATGTTGGGTCTGTTCGAGGTCGGATCACGTTCTCATCACAAACGAACCGCTCCAGAGTTCGTTTGAAAGCGTACCGAGACCACCTCTCCGAGGAGGACCCGGTACGCTTGTTTGGTACGCTTGTTTGGTCCGCTTTTGGTGCGCACCCGTGTGCGATTTCTGCATTCACACCTGCCCAAACGAACCGCACCACGGGCTACAACGAACTCTAGTGCGATTCAACCGAACTAAATGAGGCAGGTGTCAAAGCACCCTAAGAACCATATGAACTAATAACAGTGTCACGTCTCGTTTTGGTTCATGTTCCATGTCAGTCATGTTTCAAGTCTTGTCATGTCATTCCCTGTGTTAGTCATGTGATCCTGCCATGTGTTCCCCATGTGATTGGCTGCGTTTACACTGTCACGTCTCGTTTTGGTTCATGTTCCATGTCAGTCATGTTTCAAGTCTTGTCATGTCATTCCCTGTGTTAGTCATGTGATCCTGCCATGTGTTCCCCATGTGATTGGCTGCGTTTACACTTGGCATTAACATGCGACCTGTATCCAGATGTTGTCCACATACACATTGAAAAGACAAGTGTAAACGCGCTTCTGCTCGGAATGTTCGGAATCCGATCAGCATGTCCAGGTTCGGAGGTAGTCGAGGACGCATTGTGATCGGATCTCAGTGTAATGTAAATGCAAATCAGTCATCGTGTCTGCATTCACAGGTGGACGTCACACAAAAACCCGCCCACTGTCATTATTCCCCCTCCTCTCTCCGGAACTGAGAGCTGTGTGGTTTTGCAATACAGTCGAGTGCGAAGTACATCGCAAATATACTGAAATGTTTGCCATTGCACCCGAAAGTTGCGGAACCATTCATTTTCTGTAAAGAACGCGCATTTTTCCCAGCACAACTGGCAATGTTCTTTGACCCATTCGTTTCCATTACGGCATTTATCCACATTATTAGTACTTCATCCTCCTCATTTTGAAAGATTTGTAAAATGTCCCCCGACTGAAAACTGTTTTTAAAAGAAAACCCACCACTTCAGGTCGACTTTGCACCAGAGCCATCCTTTTTTTTTTCTTCGCGGGAATGCGTTCTGTTATCCAGATACAGAAGCCACTTGATGTGGATAGATGTAAACGCACCGTGTCCTGATTGGCTTATGATCCGATCTGCTTGATCGGATTACGGTGATCGCATGTTAATGCCAAGTGTAAACGCAGCCATTATGTCATGTTGTCATTGGTTCATTGTGCACAGGTGTCCCTTGTCTTGTCATTAGCCTTGTGTTTATATAAGCCCTCGTGTTTTCCAAGTGTCCTTGTCAAGTATTGTATCCTGTAACCACTGTTGTGTCTTGAATTGTGTTGTGAATTGAATTGAATGTTTTGAATTCCATGCCACGCCTTGTTTTATGTTTGATCATGTTTTGGAATTAAAGCTGCAGTTGGGTTCTCACTTCAACTATCGGATCCACCCTGGCCCGCTGTACAGCAGGCTCTGCTCTGGCTTCCTGCACTGCCGGCTTTGCCCTGGCCCATTGCAATGCCGGCTCATCCCTGGCTTCCTACACTGCCGGCTCTGCCATGGCCCATTGCAATACCGGCTCTGCCCTGGCCCATTGCAATGCCGGCTCCGCCCTGGCTTCCTACACTGCCGGCTCTGCCCTGGCCCATTGCAATGCCGGCTGCGCCCTGGCTTCCTACACTGTCGGCTCTGCCCTGGCCCATTGCAATGCCGGCTGCGCAATGGCTTCCTACACTGCCGGCTCGGCCCTGGCCCATTGCAATGCTGGCTGCGCCCTGGCTTTCTGCACTGCCGGCTCCACCCATGCTCCACGGCCCAGGCCCGCCATTGCCATGTCCTGGTCCCGTTCCCCTGCATGGGCCTGGCCCGCCATCCCTCCCCCAAGGCCGCCCTCCTGAACTCTTGTGTTTTTGTTTATGTTGGGCATCGGGAGCCACCCATACAGGGGGGGTTATGTCAGGTCTTGTTTTGGTTCATGTTTCATGTCAGTCATGTTTCATGTCTTGTCATGGGATTCCCTGTGATAGTCATGTGATCCTGCCATGTGTTCCCCATGTGATTATGTCATGTTGTCATTGGTTCATTGTGAACAGGTGTCCCTTGTCTTGTCATTAGTATTGTGTGTATTTAAGCCCTCATTTTTGTCATGTGTTCTTGTCAAGTATTGTTTCCTGTAACCACTGTTGTGTCTTGTATGTTCATATTCATGTTTTCAGTTCCACGCCACGCCATGCCTTTGTTTTTATGTTTGATCATGTTTGTAATTAAAGCTGCAGTTGGGTTCTCTCTTCAACTTGCCTACAGTGGATTCTGATACAGACAGTAAAAATAGGCAAATGAACACAGGGAACAGAGTGAAACCAAAACAGAATGAGACTGTTGCGTCATTATGGTGATCAGTGTTTGCTTAAATTGGTCTCTTGACCCTTGACTTTTAAACACTAGACATATTAATTATGGAAAAAAATAAGATGAAGAAGAATAAATACTGGGGATGACCTGTTGGGTAATCATTTTCTTACCCAACAGGTAAGGGGTAAAGTGGGTAAAGACAGTTACTACGGTTCACAGTGCAAGACAGAACGTTCCAGTACAGTGTCCTTCCCTTCAGGCTGTCTCTCTCCCCACATGTTCACAGAATGTATGAATGTATTCATGCCGCCCTGGCATCATTGCAGTGGTATGGTCTGTTGATTCTGCCACCTCTTGGCACAGAGAGGCAATAAATATAGATGCTTCACTTTCAGGGAGGACTGTGGCAGCATTGTGGCATTCAGTAAATGCTGTTCCATCTGAAAGCACTGTGAGTTTGAGTCGCTCATGACGTGCATTTGAAAAACAACACACGCCAAACATCAGCAGTATTTATGAACCTCTTGTCCAACGAAATACATCATTTAAAAAATAAATCAAAGCATTTCAATCTTCTTTTTATTCAACTACAGTGATAGTATTAATCGCGCAGCCCTAGTCTAAAACCTCTGCACCCTCTCTCACTGCAGCCCAAGGTCAGGAGATTGTTGTCTCCACAAGGAAGTGGTTCAATTGATCTGGGAGAGATACAGGACGGCATCGGTGGACCTGTTTGCCAGCACAACATCAACACATTGTCCCCTTTGGTTTTGGGGACGAGCAGCCAGATCTCCTGCTTATATGCTTATCCTCTTCTTCCACTTATCTGGCCAGTCTTGAGACGTGTTCAGGAGAGACATCACGGGCTAAATCTAATAGTTCCCCACTGGCCAACGATGCCATGGTTCAGTCTCCTGTTAACTGTTATCTCCTGGGATAATGACAAAGGTGTAATTACACTATATTTAGCACGAACATGGCTATCATAATATGTGAGCAACATGCATGTACATGTTTGCATTTTTGAAAGAATATTATTTATGCGTGGTTATTCAAAAAACTCAAACTTAAATTTTCTGATATAAGATCACATACGACCAACTTCACATATTCCCACAATACTTTTGACTAATGGATGTTGTCGGCTAGAGTGTTTACTTCAAAATGATCTGAAAATAGATTGATTTAAATTTTGTAAGACACTTTTTGTTTGGAAAGGCAATATGCAGGTGGGCGTGAATGATCCAACAAGGTCATGAATAATGTCCTAATTCACACCTGAGAAGACAAAGACCTGCTAATGCTGCATACTAATGAGCCTTTCATTCAGGTGTCACTGAGCCACAAGAAAGAATGCAAAGACAACACACACACACATATATACATACATACATACATATATATATTACTACAGAATTGGTTCAGAGTTGAAAACATCTTGAAAAAAGTGTATTTTTCCACAAACTGTGTATGCTTGCAAATTGTATAATATCCAAGGTAAACATTTCTAGTAATTGTGCAGTTAATTCTCATTCGTATTTTCAGAAAGTTTTAGAAAAAAAGGAGACGGAGAGGCAGAAAGCACACCCTGTTTACTTTCTTTATTTTACAAAAGCACAATGTTTTATTTCGATTTTAAGTGAACCCATAAATAAGAAGACATTTAACAGTTTATTTTTTTCATATTTCTTAAGCCTGTATGACAAAAAATTACGGGAGTATTTTAAGTCTATTTTGCTGCTATGTGAAAAAAAAACGAGGAAAACGCGCCGGCGCATTTTTGGTCCCCAGAGGGTTAACCAATG
>JARPMJ010003011.1:0-102000 GCA_033366665.1 Phoxinus dragarum
ATGGGTGCAACGCATTAAATTAGACGAATTCGAATCTGTTTTGAGAAGCAAACTATTATGCATTATTAAACATTTACCGATATGTGGAATAATGTCAGAATAAACTCTGAACTCTCAGCACGCACTGAATAAGGCGTGCCATACAGACAAAGGGATTCTTGGCGCCCCAGAATCCCCACTTGTGATTGGTTCCCAGACTCAGAATGGGCGTGCTCCGGTTTCATTCATATTTTGGAAACGAGCCAAAGAAGCTCAGTTAGTTAGTTTTCTCTAGTTCTCTGTCCTCTCCTCTTCACTTCTGCGCTCCAATTCTAGTTTACCACCCTAGTCTCTAGTTCTAGTCTAAACAGCTAGTCTGTCTAACTCTTAGCTTTAACTTAGCTTCAGAGAGCTTTGCTCTCCGTTTACTTTCCGCTTCTACGACTAAGTCTTTATTTTTATACAAGTTTAAAGCTACTTCCGTGATCCAGTGTTTTAACGAACGAAAGCTTAGCGCCTCCACCCTGCGTCAAACAACCACGTACGCACGCAACCCCGGAAGCCCGCGAGATTCCAAAGAAACAGCTCACGCACAAGACGACCTTCCAACGACAACACAGTAGGCTAAGTCTGAATCTGATCTTGAAACAAAGCTAGTTAAGGTTGTCTGAGAAATCCTCCGGTCTTTTGATTATTGAAAGTATGCCTTAAACTGTGTACTCTCTCTCTCTCTCATACCTCACTCTCTCTCTCTCTCTCTCTCTCTCTCTCCTCTCTCTCTCTCTCGCTCTCCTCTCTCCATCTCTTGGGGAATCTAGTGTTATTATATATACACGCTACTTAATCGTTTTATAATCATTTGTTTTGTTTATGCATATTGTTATACTCTTGATCGTGTAACCTACGTACTTTTAAATTGTCTTTTATTAACTTCATTGTAATCTTCGTCTGAAGTTGTGTTTTATGAATCCATAATCTGAAATCCCTGAAAATTAGATTTTCTATGCTACCTTGTTAAAAACGCTCTACCATACTTTTAAACATTGCATAGTTTTAAATATTTCCGATCTGATCTCTTGAAGAGTAAATTGTATCCATTATGGCCAGATGGATGTGATTGTACTTGCCAAGAGCTAAACGGATCGAAGTGTCGAGGTAAATATTATTATGTATACGCATTAGTGGTTAAATCGTAATTCCAAGTACGACTGATTAAAATCATTCCCCTTTCCTGTATGAATTAGTATCACGAGTAAATCGGATGCATATTCATATCGGTTCAAGGCGGTACAAGCCCATATTTAGAACCATTCTAGCGCGTATGCAAATAATATTCATCAAAACCATGATTATTTAATTTCCCATTTGAGTGCTAATTTCCCCAATTTATACTCAAAGTCAATATTGCTACAATTAATGGCGATCGAACGCGGGCGATTTTCAAATTTCAGTTATGGATTCATATGCATATTGTATTCAGATGTGATTTGTGAATATTAATAACTGTACAACCGTTGAATTGTGTATTACGTCGACAACAAGCAGAAGCTTGTGAAACGCAGCACGACTGGCAGAGAATCTAAAAACATTCTCCCCCAGCCCTCCTGGTGTTACAGTATTAAAAACTGTCCAGTTAAATGTGCAGAAAAAAAAAAATTCTGACACAACTGTGTACACTTTTTATACTGTTTAATTACGTTTTTAAGAACGACGAAATCTTCTTAGTAAACGTTTAAAACCGGTAAAGATAAGACCTTCAGAAGCGATGTTCCTTCTGTATAAAGGCACTATAAGCTAGCTAACGTGGACTCGAGTGATTGCGTACGGAGTAGCTACCCGTGATAAGCTCTTATTTCGTTTCCCGTTGTGTCCGTGCGGCAATACGCGCAAAAGGACGATCGTGGTGTTTTCTAGGGTAAATAGGAACTCCTCGTATTGATTTGACTGTGAAGAGAACCAGTAAATGCTTGTAATTTATGCACGCTGTAAATTGTTTTGGTGAAAAGGCAGATACTATTGTAAACCGTGTACAGAGCTCGAGCGCGCCATCGCGTGGCATAAAACAGCTCATGCAAGTTTATAGCGTCTCTCTCTGAACTTTAACCCCACGTGTCTGTGACGTAATTCTGTGAGCAGAATTGCGCCATCGCGTGGTCGAAACAGTGAAGTGCATGCTTTCAAATTATTGTCTTCTGAACTTTGATCCCACTAGTCGGTGACGTCATTCTGTGAGCAGAAGGGCGCCATCGCGTGGAGGTGACTCGCAAGTGCAAGCTAATCAGTTTTTCCTTTGAAACTCTAACAACAGTTTCTAACTGTTAGCGAAATTGCGCCACCCGCGTGGACGATAGAGGTTAAGACAATTTTGCTCCTCCAAATTAAACTTAGAGGTTTAATGAATGAACTGTTTAAATACAGATTCGAACTTAAAGCTGTTTATTTCGAAAAATAAACTTTCCTGTTTTGGATTGAGGCAGTTTATGTGAGTTTATTTCAGCAAAGTGAATTAAATTTCAGCCATAAACCCCTCAAGCCAAACATTTTCTCAGAACTTTCTCTTTGCAATCTCATCTTTGAACCTTCTGAGTCTGTTTGTCTCAGCTAATAACTTCTAATAACTCCAGTTTGTGATGATTATTGGCTGAAACTATTATAACTCTTTTGAAATAATTTTTTTTTATTTCACTGTTTTGGTTGGTTTTGTTTTGGTTTGTTTGTTTGTTTTCTCCAAGTGCATTTAGACTTGAGGTGAAAGACAGGAAAGGTGACCCCTCCCCAGTCCGTCAAAAGCCCACCTGAAAGAGAAGCGCCCCCTGGTGTTGACATCATTCTCCACTCTGGCTATCAGCCTTCTATCAACTCCATGCTGTGTTAATCCAACCTATACCTCTTCCCTTTCAGGATTTTATAATCATTTCCTTAAGGAATATTATAAAACCAATATAATTTCTGTGAAATTTCCCAGCTTACTTAGTTTTGATTTAAACCAGTTGTTCAATTGTGTTAAACAAACTAGGTGAACCACTGGAGAAGAGAAGTAACCCTTAGTGGCCCCCGCAGTCCACCACCGCAGCCTAAAGCCGACCACTCCTTGTTTCAACGACCTCGGTTATTGTCCAATTTGGGTCAGGCTAAGTTTCAATTTTTGTTTGTTGATTTTACCCCTGTTATTGTTTCTTTTCAGGTTAGATTCATTTTCTCAAATTAATTTTAAAATCTAAGTGTTTTCTTTGTTTAGTCCATTTCTAGTTATTTCCCCCGCAGAAATTTCTCAGTCTGGTCAAGCAAAAAAAAAAAACCCTTTTAGCCTTGAAGCTTATTATCTCTCCTGTGTATGTTCATAGGTACAATCCCAGTATCTGTGGTGAAGCGAGGGAGCCGGGCCGATCTCCGTGAGTGTGATTCCTGACTGGTGCTAACAGCATTTCGGCCGTGGTGGGACTCGCGAGTCCTTTCAATCTCTAACCTACTGCTGCGGCACGCAAGAGCTAACCTTGAACCCACAACTCTGAAGGGTCAGTCAAGCCAAACCGTTTCAATCTTGGGAGTTAATCCATCCGGGGCCCAAAGGGGCCACTCCGGCTTCGCTGGAGGGTTCGGAAAGACACCCAAGTTTTGTTGCATAAGGCTGGCCGATACCTCAGAGGCGCCGGGGGCTTCAAGGCAGAGTCTTTTGTTTGAGAGGGCGCAGCAGGGGAAATAGAGTAACGAAAAAGATCCGGGGCTCACTGCGGAGGAGTGTCTGGAGGTACTGGAAAAGGTTGACTCGCTCCGGAGGCCGACTGGTGTGACCTCAAACTCCCACAGGTAAACTGATATTGAGTAAAATACACCCATTTATTATAAGCTCCCGAATACTAGGTATTCTCCCGTAGCATATTTTAAGTGTCTATTTCACTCTTTCTCCCTACGATACACCCCTCTTAGGTTTCCTGCCCCAAAAGCTGCGAACCTGACACCCCTATCACCATCTCTAACAGAGAAGTGTAGCTGAAGGCCCCTTTAAATCCAATAACACCCACTGTGACACTAGTTGCCACCCTTTAGAACAGACCAACCAAGTTTAGGTTCTTTTTAGTGCACTGTGATTTTGTTCTGTTTTGTTTTGTTCTGTTGATTTTGTTTCCTTTCAGTCACCAAGAGACCTGAGGAACTAAATAGTCAACCAGCTAAGCCAGACTACTGCCTGGCGACTCTATTGTGGGCCCTAGCCTATTCGTGCATTGGCCCCTCCTAACTGTCTGAAAGTCAGTTAGCCAAATTTACCATAGACGGCCCCCGCCGTACTATAACCTAGTAGCCTGCCTACAAGTGTGCGATTGGTCTTGTCTGTGTGTGTGTTTCTTGTGTTTCTCTCGCCTGCAGTGAGCCATAATGTCGCGCACCAGCAGCCCAGCAGCCCATTGGCGAGACCTGGACGCGTGGTTGCGAGCCATGACAGCCAGCTACTTGCCCCAAGCAGCGGACCTGTCGATTCGCACCAGAGAACAGCTGGACAACGACCTGGACCTGCTCGTGACTCACGACCCCACACACCCCTATGGCTCTAAAGACGTGGTCCCGACTCGTCGGAAGCGTGGCCCATAATCTCCTGAGCCAAGCCCAACTTGCAGAGAAGGACAACATCCTTCTTCAGGAGGACAACGTCAAGCTAAAGGAGGAAGCTGCACAGTTGAAACTGCAGCTGGAGGACGCTCGTCGGCAAAAGGACCAAGTGCAAAGTCGTCTGGAGGAGCTACAAGAGGAGCTCAACGAGGAGGACGACACCAGCGCCGATCAGCATCAGGATCTACAGCAACTTCAAGAGGCCATGGAAAACCTGCGCCTAGAGACCAAAGAGCAAGTGGACGCCGAAAAACGCATCTCGGCTGAACTGAATGATGAAGTGCAGCGTGGAGCTACTCTTCTGGAAAGAGCAGAGACTGCCCTAAGAGACAGAACCGCAAAATTCAGAGCGTGTGAAAAGCATTTACACACTGCCAAAGCTGAAATTTCCGAACTTTTGAAACAAAGACAGTCCCTCAAAGATGAACTTGACAGTGCCCAGACAGAGCTCGCATACTCATACAAACTTCAAGGTGAGCCGGGGGGAGACACACACTACACTCCGTCTCCCCTCCACAGCCACGCCCCACCTTTCAGCCACACACCAAAAGCTGAAGGGGGCGACGTTGGGAACAGTCAGGTCCCCACCCAGACGGGACGGGCTGTTTCCCGTAACTCCTACTCCAAGAACCTTGACAAGCTGGCAAGGAACATTCCACAGTTCTCGCCACAGCCAACAGGTGGTAGTGACATTCATTTGTACTTGCAAGATGTGGAGTTTCATCTACAAACAATTCCCGACGTCACAGACTGGGACAAACTGTACCTCCTCCGGATTACGTCTAGCCGGGACGTACGGAGCTTCCTGGATCGACAACCAGACACTGTCAAAATGGACTACAAAACAGCTACGCCAAGCTCTGGTCCGTGAGTTTTCTGATCCAGACACAGACCAGGGGTTCATCAAGGCACTGGACGTCAAGCAAGCCAGGCTGGAAACCCCGCAAGCCTACTACAACAGACTCAGACAGTCCTACTTCGGAGCCCTGAATGAGTCTCACATGGAGGAAGATGTTAATTTCAGAACTTTGTTCCTAAGAAACTTGCACCCAACCATTAGCCATCACCTGGGTGTGCTAGCATGCCCTAAGACTATGAACACACAGCAGCTCCGTGACTTAGCCCACAAGGCTTATATTAAGCAGAAAACTGCTTCTGAAAAGACTAAAATTCCCACTGTTTACGCTGTCTCTCAGCCCTTTCCAGAACTTCCACTGGAGGGCGCCAAACAGCACAACTACAAGGCTGCCAACAGAGAGTCAAGACCGTTTCAAGCCAGCAGAGGGCAGCGTGGTCGTGGAGGGGGTCACACCAGACAACGCCAAGAGCGTGTTGATGAATTCTGTGACCGGCCCAGGCCTGCTCACCACCACCCAGGTGAGAACACCTGGGATCAAAGCCGACGACCCAAGAAACGCCAACCAGCCTCCCCCAGAACTGCAAGCCCTGAGAATCGTCAACAGAGTCCCGCTCAACGACATGGTGGTAAGCTCAAGCCAGAGCCCACCTCCAAAGGAAACAACCCCGCTGCAGCTGACTCAGCTGAACTTCTAGACATGCTGAGAGAATTCCTGAAAAAGAATTCTCAGAAGGATGACAAACGGAAGCCGGACTCTGCATGACTACCTCCAAGGCCTGAAACCAACACTGCTAACCTCTTTCCTCCTGCTGACCCAGAACTGCAGAACACAGTTCACCACTCACAGACTTTTGAACCCACTGTTTCCACACAAAATGACACTTTCAGTGCCAATCAACAGCTGACAGAACCTCAAGAAACTGTTTACTGTCAAAAGACTCTGACACACACTGTTGTCCCACTCAATGACAGCGCCAGTGACACCAAACTGACAGCTGACAGCTGTCATGTTCCTGCCAACCAACAGCTGATAGAGCCTCAAGAAACTGTTTGCTGTCAAAAGACTCTGACACACACTGTTGTCCCACTCAATGACAGCGCCAGTGACACCAAACTGACAGCTGACAGCTGTCATGTTCCTGCCAACATACCAGACAGTGCTGTTTTGCTCATCTGCACCCACTACGAGCAACACAAGTCACACCCTCACTGCCTAGCGATCGATACCCACACACCAAAGCTCCTGGGTAATCTGATCGAAAAGGGAGTGGCCCGTAAGCTGTATCTCACCATCACCCTGGAACGAGAGATGAGACTCGAAGCCCTGGTTGACACAGGCTCCGACCTCACGCTGATTTCAGCTCAGCTGTTTGAAAAACTCAAATCTGAAGCCCGAAGACAAAATCGAACTCTCAATTCCCACACCTGTGAGATAAATGTGCAATCGTACAGCCAAAATGACATTCAGCTACGAAACATCGCTCCCATTCATCTGACCATAGGTCCGATGAGTCTGGTACATCCCATATATGTGTCTCCCATGAACAATCACCCACTTCTCATTGGCAAAGATCTGCTGGATCGATTCGAACCGTTACTGGACTTCAAGCAACTAAAGGTATGGGCTCAAGTGCGTGCACCTCTGCCACTCCAGCCACACCAGTCTGGTGACCCAGACAGTGAGGTCAACGAGGTCACGGAGACTGCCACAGCGACGGACTGTCAGTCCCCAGAGTTCCCGGGAACTTCCCAAACTTCCCAGCACAGCTCAAGTTCAAAACTCTGCACTTTCAAAGCCAACCTCAACTCTGACATCTACTGTCCCAAGGTCAAGTCCAGCCTGCAGTTACAAGATGTCACCACAACAGACATTGTCCTTGCCCTGCATGCTGACAACTCAGCCATCAGCCTGTCACTCTTCAATACCATCATTGAAAGCACACCAGACTTACCATTCGCCAGTAAACGCACACGCTTTCCCCTGAACTCTCAGTCATTATCCATGACAACAGCAAAAGGGATATGCGCCTTGCATCTGAAATGGAACCACCGGTCTCTGACACACTACTTCCTGGTCCTGCCGGACCCACCTCACGATGTGTACATCGGAGCAGACCTTTTGGTGCGCCTAAGGGCTCAAATAGACATTGTGAATGAAGTAATATGGGCCCCATTGACTTTGCAAACACCCAAGCCCATTGTCTATGATAATCTCCTGTCAGGGCAAACCATTCCTGAAGTGTGCACCCTGATTAATGAACAGGAAGCCGCAGTACCCGCTTACACCAAAGGGGTCGCTGTCCGACTTAACTTGCGTTGTGGTCAAACTCTCAACCACACGCTGGGTTACTTCCAGCCATCCCCTGAATGTGTGGAACTCGGACTCACACTTGAAGCAACGCCACTCACTGAAGTGTTTTCCCGTGTACTCTACATCCTGTTCAACAACTGCACAGCTACTGACATTTGCATTCCCAGAGCCTTTCGGCTGGGATGGCTAATCAGCCAAGACTTTCATGACTTTGAACTTGTGTTACCTGTCATTGGGCCTATTCCACAGGCGCTGCTGACGGAAAGGCACCCACACGACACACTACTCACTGCACCCTTTCAATTCATTGCTATCACATCTGTCATGTCAATACCAAAAGAACAGGTATGCAGAACCGAGCTCACAGAGGATCAACATCTCTCTGTGTACACAGTCTCCCACCAGCAGGCCACTGAGACTGATGCACCGGCACCGCTTGACACTACTGACAGCTTTGAAACTCAAGTGCAGCAAATTCTACAGAACGCCAACGCGCTCCAGAATGACACGGACCGTCAAAACCTCCGACAAGTCCTTTACAAGTTCAAAGACTCCTTTGCACAAGACTCTTTAGATTGCGGGCTCACCACCCTGCACACGGTGCGTATACCCACACCCCCTGAGGCTCCTCCCACATTTGTCAAGCAGTACAAAATTCCCATAGCCTCACACGAGCCAGTACAAGAGATCATCGACTCCATGATGGAAAAAGGTGTTATTCGTCACTGCAACTCTACTTATAGTGCCCCCATCTGGCCCGTTTTGAAACCTAACGGCAATGGAGACCAACCATTGACTATAGACAATTAAACAAACAGGTGCCACTGTCAAGATGGCCCATGACCCAGCTTGAACAGGAAATTCCCAGAATCAGAGGAGCTAACATCTTTTCTACCCTCGATGTGGCCTCGGGGTTCTGGACCATTCCGGTACATCCGGACGACCAACACAAGCTGGCATTCACTTTTGGCAACAGACAGTTCACCTTCAACAGGTGCCCGTTTGGTTACGCCAACTCACCTGCTGAGTTCAACATCTTCCTGAACAAAGCCTGCCCCGACGCCAGAGTGAGAGGTAACTTGATTTACGTCGATGACGTGCTTATGAAGAGTACAACGGTGGCCGACCACCTGAACGAGATTGACCATGTTTTGAACCAGCTAACCACCGCCGGAGCCAAAATAGCTCTGCACAAAGGTCAGTGGTGTCAAACTAAAGTCAATTACGTCGGTCTACTGATTGGAAAAAACGGCATCGAACCACAATCCAGTCGGATTCAGGCCGTCCAAACCATCAAGCCTCCCACCAACGTCTCGGAGCTGAGAAGCTTTCTGGGGGTATGCAATTACTCCCGGCAGTTCATTGAACATTACTCAGACATTGCCAGACCTCTAACAGCTTTGCTGAAAAAAGACACCCCTTTCATCTGGTCTACAGCTCAAGAACATGCTATGACCGAACTGAAAAGACATTTGTGCTCAGCCCCATGCCTCGCCTACCCCGATCCGCAAAAGGAATTCTTCCTGGAGGCTGGGTTCTCTGCCCAATGTCTAAGTGCTGGCCTTTACCAACGCCATGACCAAGACAAGAAGGTGGTCGCATATGCCAGTAAGACACTTCTTCCACCAGAATGCAAATTCTCAGACTGTGAAAAAGCTCTGCTCTGCACCGTGTGGGCCATCCAGCGTTTTTCCAACTACATTGGTGCCCAGAAAGTTATCATAGAGACTTGCCACCAGCCTGTTATGTTCCTCAACAGCCAACGCATCCGTGATGGCGTGGTGACCAACTCACGCATCGCCACCTGGTTAATGGCTCTTCAAGGAAGAAATGTTGAGGCTCGCTATGCACAGAAACACAAGTCTGCGCTGGGCGATGGCCTGGCAGCCTGCCAAAACTGCTCTGATAACTCGCCTGCTGCTATGGTGGACACACCTGAGCCCACACAGCCCCCACTGACCTGCCACAGGTACTTCGATGAGAATGCGTGTCAAGGCATGACCACAGCTTACGTCGATGGGTGCTCCTACAACCATCAGGGCACCCTGCAAGCAGGTGCAGGAGTTCTTTTTGTCAACGACCAGCCGTGTCCCCCGCAAAGTTTCCAACTAGGCCCTCAGTCGTCTCAGTACGCCGAAGTGGCCGCCGTCCTCATCACTTGCAAATCGCATCGGCCCATGGCGTCAAAGAACTTCTCATTTGCACAGACTCTAATTATACCAGACTCAGTTTTGTGTGCCATCTCCCAACCTGGCAACAAAATGGGTTCAAGACAGCTAACAACAAACCTGTGAAACACCAACACCTGTTTCAAGCATGTGACAACATCACGACCACACACAATGTGACAGTGTACTGGAAGAAGGTGAAAGGTCATTCCAAGCTGCCTGGTAGAGACAAAGACTTTAATGACCGCACTGACGCTTTAGCAAAAGCAGGTGCTCTGCACGGCGACCCATGGTCTCCTCCTGCCACCACACCTCTCCCAGATGTGGCAGTGATAACTCGCAGCCAGCGGCTCACACCTAATCCAGCTCCAGCCTCACAACTGCTGTCGCTAACTCCGCAAGTCTCCAACAATGACATTGCTGACATGCAGGCCTCTGACACGGCCGTAAAGACAATTCTTGACCTCCTCTCTGACCCCGCCAGCCCCCCTATCGCTGATTCGGCCCTCACTGCTGACTCCGACCTGAGACACTTGTACAACTCTAGACACATGCTGCGTGTGCGTGACAACATCTTGTGGTTTGCACCCGACGACACCACTACGCCACGGCTCGTGGTCCCGCGTTGCAACCAGGGGGTAATGCTGATGTACGCACACAACAATCCATGCGCGGGCCATCATGGCACCAGAGCCACGTATGACACGTTGAAAACAGTGGCATACTGGCCAGGCATGCAGCAAGATGTGGCAGAGTATGTCAGAGAGTGTCTGGTTTGCTGTCAGTTCCAACCATCAAACCCAAATCACAGGGCCCCACTACAGCGTAGAGGTGTCACGTTCCCGTGGTCAGACCTCCAAATCGACTGGGTAGGTCCCTTACCCAGATCAACAAGGGGGAACAAGTATTTTCTCACTGTCATCTGCCAGTTTACCAAGTGGGTAGAGTGCCTTCCCGCACCGAACGACACAGCCCAAACCACGGCATTCCTCCTCATGGACCACATCTTCTCACGGTTCGGGTTGCCACTGAGAGTCAACTCCGACAGGGGTACCCACTTCACTGCTGAGATCATGCAAAAGATCTGGAGATGCCTGGGGGTACAAGCCAAACTGCATGTTTCTCGACTTCCAATCAGCTCAGGCCAGGAGGAGAATTCCAACAAGACGGTGGTCAACATGTTGAAAAGTATGTGTCCACTAACCAAAAAGATTGGGACATTAAAATTCCTCTTGTTTTAATGGCCATTCGGGCAACCCCACAAGAATCAACACGGGTGTCCCCGTTTGAACTCATGACTGGAAGGCTAATGACCCTGCCATTACATCTGCTGTACCAGCCGGGGGACTCCAACCTCGTCACAGCCTACACCACCTCCCAATACCTGGAAGGTTTGCACGAACATTTGAAAAAGACTTTTGCTTTTGCCCAACAACATCTGCAACACAGTGCTGAGGGCCAGAAAGCTTATTATGACAGGAAGGCATCACACCAGGAACTCGAGGTGGGCGACAAGGTCCTGTATTACAACTTCGCTCTTCCAACTCAAAGACTGTCAAAAAAGTTCTTGCCACGCTGGACAGGACCCCATGAAATTGTGAACAAACTTTCCCCTGTTGCTTACCAGATCAAGCTGAATCGGGGACAGAAAGAACCTGTTCTCAAATGGGTCCACCGCAATCAGATCAAAAGATATGCGGCCACTAGCAGAATCAGACAGGGAGGGGCCAATGCGAACTGAAACAGCTGCCACCTTCGAAGAAATGAAAAACTGTCCCTCCATCCTGGGACAGCCCCGCTGACATCTGCCTTCTCTCTCTCTCCCCCCCTTTCCTCCACACCTCTCCTCTCTCTCTGCCTGTAACAGAAATGCTGCTGCTGCTGATCGCAATCCTGTGGGTCCAGTCAACCGAAGGCCAGCCGCCTTCCGACGTCATCTCTCCAGGACCGGCTTCTGGAATCGTGTTGAGGGAGCAACCTGGGCTTCTGATCACCAACTGCCGTACCCACACACAGAAGGTGTACGTGCGACTTGACCCCCGAAACGTCTACCGTGCACATTCCCCCAGCGGAGTGAGCCAATACAGTTTCGCCGGGGCCCGATGGACCGAGACTGCCCTCCACCACGCCGAAGCCGACGTCGAACACATGCTAAGCCAGCTCGAGAAGATGACTGTCACCCAAGCAGAGCTAAGTGGCCACGGCCGCCGTTCCAAACGGTTCCTCGGAGCGCTGCTCGGAGCCGCCGCTGCGGTTGGGACACTGTTCAACATCGGAATGTCAAGTGTCAACACCGTCAACATCGCCACTGTGAAACGCCAGGTGGCCGAGATCCGGACGGAACTCCCACAGTTGAAAGAACAGCTCACCATCCAAAGCGCATCCTTACAGACCATAGGGAAGACCCTGAGAGGAACAGTGACCATCCTTAACACCCACAGCGTCCTGCTGAACCAGACGGTGAACTCCATGAAGCAGCTGTTCACTGTTTTTCAAAATGACTTTTCCCAAACGCAGTTAGTCACAGCACTCATGAATGACATGCTCCGGGAGGTAAGCTCCTCCATAGACAATTTGGCCATGGGTAGGATTCCACCATACCTGGTACCTTTAAGCCTTGTTCAAACCGTGTTGGCATCCGCCATCACCACACCTGCAGATCCCTTACAAGTCCACCTTGCCTACTCTCTGGGTAGTGCCATTCCACTCTACGTCGACCCAGCACAACGAGAGATGGGTTTCTTACTGAACCTGCCGATCATCGAGTCAAGCCGGATTTACAGACTCAAAGACATTGTAAATGTGGGCTTTTGGCAGAGCAACACCCGGTTCCGGGTGCAGACTCCCGAGGTGGTTGCGTACCACGACAGTAACCCACAGCTCTACCTCGCCCCTAATCTCCACATGTGTACGCTCACCAAAGACATCCACTACCTCTGCCCTAGCAAACCTTTCCTCCGAGACAACACTGACGGAATCTGTGGCCTTCAACAGTTGGCGGGAGATACCCGCTGCCCAGCCGATGCCACGCATCGTAGCCAGGTCACCGAGACGCAAGCCGAAATCGTCGGTGACCGCTGGCTCGTCAACACGCCAGCTCGGACTGCAACCTTGACCTACGATCAACATGACACCGCCACACGGGTTGCCCTGCTAAACCAGAGCATGTGGATCCAAGTCCCTCGAGGAGCCATCCTCCACCTCGATGATCTGGCCTTATACCACCTCCCAAGTGAAGAATACCAGTCGGAACTTGAACTCCCATCCTTCTTCAAGGACCAAAACTTCACCCTCGATCCCGCACTGGAACAGTGGATCGAACAAAAGGGGGGACAACTTATTGACATTGCTCCACTGGACTCCGCCCTTCAAGCTTTGTCCCAAATGCCCATCCTGGACACTTCACCTGTCGTCCAAACCTGGACCGCGGCTGACACCCGCAATCTGCCTCTCTGCCGTCATAGGCCAAACTCTCTCCATGATCGTGGCCTTTATTCTGTACAGACGCCTCAACCAGATGCAAAGCACCACTGCTCGACTCTGCCAAGCGGTGGCCGTAAGGTTCCGTCGCACTCCTCCGAAAGACGACAACCCGGCAGAGACTGCCTCCAACCTCATCGAGCTGATTACTCAGCCTTAAACGCCACCTGCATCAGTCAACCTCAAAAGTTTCCACCTGACACCTGACCATTGTGATAATCGTTGTTCGACAAACGTCCATCCGATGGACATTCCCGAACAAAGGGGGGACTGTAGCACCATTGCCAGGTGTTGATCGATAAAGCATACATGTTTCTATTTTGTTGACCTATTGCATGACTAAGAGGTTTCTTGACATTTTGCTAAAACTTAGACAAACACAGACTTTGACTTAATGCATTCCAAAGTGTCTTATTCCCCTTTTACAACACATTAACGTTTGCTGAAAGGCTTTTAGCTGATTCTGTGCTTAGATAAGAGAAGACATCCCGGGGTCTTTAATTAAATTTATCGTGGGTGAGGACGTACACACCGCGTCTGTTTTCTGTCTCAGCGACCTCCGCAGTGAAAGTCTCATTCATGTCTTTGTTCTAAAGCCACACCAGACAGATGTTTTACACCCTTGTAGGTTAACAGGTCAACCGCGTATCTCGCACGTTCCACACACACACACACGCTGGGGGCGAATCACAGACACATACACGCACAGAATTCTAACAGTGAGAATAACGTTGTTTTGTGAGAATGCAACATTCTGTTTGAAACGGCGATTAACAAACATGCAGAAGCTGACGTAGAATGCGCGTTTGCCGGACTAAAACAACCCATAGAAACGCATTATACCTAAAAATCATTATAGTTCGCTGTAACATTACCTACAAATAGCAAATTTGGTATGGGTGCAACGCATAAAATTAGACGAATTCGAATCTGTTTTGAGAAGCAAACTATTATGCATTATTAAACATTTACCGATATGTGGAATAATGTCAGAATAAACTCTGAACTCTCAGCACGCACTGAATAAGGCGTGCCATACAGACAAAGGGATTCTTGGCGCCCCAGAATCCCCACTTGTGATTGGTTCCCAGACTCAGAATGGGCGTGCTCCGGTTTCATTCATATTTTGGAAACGAGCCAAAGAAGCTCAGTTAGTTAGTTTTCTCTAGTTCTCTGTCCTCTCCTCTTCACTTCTGCGCTCCAATTCTAGTTTACCACCCTAGTCTCTAGTTCTAGTCTAAACAGCTAGTCTGTCTAACTCTTAGCTTTAACTTAGCTTCAGAGAGCTTTGCTCTCCGTTTACTTTCCGCTTCTACGACTAAGTCTTTATTTTTATACAAGTTTAAAGCTACTTCCGTGATCCAGTGTTTTAACGAACGAAAGCTTAGCGCCTCCACCCTGCGTCAAACAACCACGTACGCACGCAACCCGGAAGCCCGCGAGATTCCAAAGAAACAGCTCACGCACAAGACGACCTTCCAACGACAACACAGTAGGCTAAGTCTGAATCTGATCTTGAAACAAAGCTAGTTAAGGTTGTCTGAGAAATCCTCCGGTCTTTTGATTATTGAAAGTATGCCTTAAACTGTGTACTCTCTCTCTCTCTCATACCTCACTCTCTCTCTCTCTCTCTCTCTCTCTCTCTCTCTCTCTCTCGCTCTCCTCTCTCCATCTCTTGGGGAATCTAGTGTTATTATATATACACGCTACTTAATCGTTTTATAATCATTTGTTTTGTTTATGCATATTGTTATACTCTTGATCGTGTAACCTACGTACTTTTAAATTGTCTTTTATTAAACTTCATTGTAATCTTCGTCTGAAGTTGTGTTTTATGAATCCATAATCTGAAATCCCTGAAAATTAGATTTTCTATGCTACCTTGTTAAAAACGCTCTACCATACTTTTAAACATTGCATAGTTTAAATATTTCCGATCTGATCTCTTGAAGAGTAAATTGTATCCATTATGGCCAGATGGATGTGATTGTACTTGCCAAGAGCTAAACGGATCGAAGTGTCGAGGTAAATATTATTATGTATACGCATTAGTGGTTAAAATCGTAATTCCAAGTACGACTGATTAAAATCATTCCCCTTTCCTGTATGAATTAGTATCACGAGTAAATCGGATGCATATTCATATCGGTTCAAGGCGGTACAAGCCCATATTTAGAACCATTCTAGCGCGTATGCAAATAATATTCATCAAAACCATGATTATTTAATTTCCCATTTGAGTGCTAATTTCCCCAATTTATACTCAAAGTCAATATTGCTACAAGGTGTTGATGTAGTGGCCTAAAAAATGCTTATTTTATTTTGTGTGGGGATGGAGCTTACCTGGGACCAGTCTATAAAAATATATTTAGGAGTTTTTTACTTTTATTATGATAGGAAAATATGGGATTAAAAAAAGTCCACGAGCCAGGACTTGAACTTGTGTCACCAAAAAATAATACGCCCTTGAAGTCAGTGCACTGACCACTAGGCTATGGGGGCCAAAGAATTAGCAGCACTTTGATAGATATTAGAAGATCCTCCTTGTGTAAAAAACACAGGGGGAACGGATCTCGACGGCAGTTTTTTTGCCGTCGGATTCTGTTCCCCCTGTAAAAAAAAAAATCTGTCGGAATCCGTTCCCCCACTCCCATTATGAGAGGTGTTGATGTAGTGGCCTAAAAAATGCTTATTTTATTTTGTGTGGGGATGGAGCTTACCTGGGACCAGTCTATAAAAATATATTTAGGAGTTTTTTACTTTTATTATGATAGGAAAATATGGGATTCAAAAAGGTCCACGAGCCAGGACTTGAACTTGTGTCACCAAAAAAGCACCAGCTCTTGAAGTCAGTGCACTGACCACTAGGCTATGGGGGCCTATGAATTAACGTCACTTTGATACATATTAGAATATCCTCCTTGTGTAAAAAAATACAGGGGGAACGGATCTCGACGGCTGTTTTTTTGCCGTCGGATTCTGTTCCCCCTGTAAAAAAAAATCTGTCGGAATCCGTTCCCCCACTCCCATTATGAAAGGTAGTGGCGTTTAAAAATACATATTTTATTTTGTGTAGCGATGGAGCTTACCTGGGACCAGTCTATAAAAATATATTTAGGAGTTTTTTACTTTTATTATGATAGGAAAATATGGGATTAAAAAAAGTCCACGAGCAAGGACTTTAACTTGTTTCACCTAAAAATCACCAGCTCTATATGTCAGTGAATTTACCACTAGGCTATGGGGGCCTAACAATTAGCAGCACTTTGATAGATATTAGAAGATCCTCCTTGTGTAAAAAATACAGGGGGAACGGATCTCAACGGCAGTTTTTTTGCCGTCGGATTCTGTTCCCCCTGTAAAAAAAAACATCTGTCGGAATCCGTTCCCCCACTCCCATTATGAGAGGTGTTGATGTAGTGGCCTAAAAAATGCTTATTTTATTTAGTGTGGGGATGGAGCTTACCTGGGACCAGTCTATAAAATATATATTTAGGAGTTTTTTACTTTTATTATGATAGGAAAATATGGGATTAAAAAAAGTCCATCAGCCAGGACTTGAACTTTTGTCACCTACAAATCACCAGCTCTACATGTCAGTGAATTGACCACTAGGCTATGGGGGAATGAGTTTTACCAGCACTTTGATAGATATTAGAAGATCCTCTTTGTATAAAAAAATACAGGGGGAACGGATCTCGACGGCTGTTTTTTTGCCGTCGGATTCTGTTCCCCCTGTAACAAAAATATCTGTCGGAATCCGTTCCCCACTCCCATTATGAAAGGTTTTGATGTAGTGGCGTTTAAAAATACATATTTTATTTTGTGTGGGGATGGAGCTTACCTGGGACCAGTCTATAAAAATATATTCAGGAGTTTTTTACTTTTATTATGATAGGAAAATATGGGATTAAAAAAAGTCCATCAGCCAGGACTTGAACTTGTGTCACCAAAAATTCATCCACTCTTGAAGTCAGTGCACTGACCACTAGGCTATGGGGTCATATGAATTAGCGAAACTTTTTGATAGATATTAGAAGATCCTCCTTGTGTAAAAAATACAGGGGGAACAGATTTCGACGGCAGATTTTTTGCCGTCGGATTCTGTTCCCCCTGTAAAAAAAAAACATCTGTCGGAATCCGTTCCCCCACTCCCATTATGAGAGGTGTTGATGTAGTGGCCTAAAAAATGCCTATTTTATTTTGTGTGGGGATGGATCTTACCTGGGACCAGTCTATAAAAATATATTTAGGAGTTTTTTACTTTTATTATGATAGGAAAATATGGTATTAAAAAAAGTCCACGAGCCAGGACTTGAACTTGTGTCACCAAAGATTCATCCACTCTTGAAATCAGTGCACTGACCACTAGGCTATGGGGGCCTAAGAATTATCAGCACTTTGATAGATATTAGAAGATCCTCCTTGTGTGAATAAATACAGGGGGAACGGATCTCGACGGCTGTTTTTTTGCCGTCGGATTCTGTTCCCCCTGTAAAAAAAAATCTGTCGGAATCCGTTCCCCCACTCCCATTATGAAAGGTTTTGATGTAGTGGCGTTTAAAAATACATATTTTATTTTGTGTGGGTATGGAGCTTACCTGGCACCAGTCTATATAAATATATTTAGGAGTTTTTTACTTTTATTATGATAGGAAAATATGGTATTAAAAAAAGTCCACGAGCCAGGACTTGAACTTGTGTCACCAAAAAATAATCCGCTCATGAAGTCAGTGCACTGACCACTAGACTATGGGGGCCTATGAATTAGCAGCACTTTGATAGATATTAGAAGATCCTCCTTGTGTAAATAAATACAGGGGGAACGGATCTCGACGGCTGTTTTTTTGCCGTCGAATTCTGTTCCCCCTGTAAAAAAAATATCTGTCGGAATCCGTTCCCCCACTCCCATTATGAGAGGTGTTGATGTAGTGGCCTAAAAAATGCTTATTTTATTTTGTGTGGGGATGGAGCTTACCTGGGACCAGTCTGGATAATAATATATCTAGGAGTTTTTTACTTTTATTATGATAGGAAAATATGGGATTAAAAAAAGTCCACGAGCAAGGACTTGAACTTGTGTCACCAAAAAAACAACCGCTCTTGAAGTCAGTGAATTGACCACTAGGCTATGGGGGCCTAAGTATTAACAGCACTTTGATAGATATTAGAAGATCCTCCTTGTGTAAAAAATACAGGGGGAACGGATCTCGACGGCAGTTTTTTTGCCGTCGGATTCTGTTCCCCCTGTAAAATAAAACATCTGTCGGAATCCGTTCCCCCACTTCCATTATGAGAGGTGTTGATGTAGTGGCCTAAAAAATGCTTATTTTTTTTTGTGTGGGGATGGAGCTTACCTGGGACCAGTCTATAAAAATATATTTAGGAGTTTTTTACTTTTATTATGATAGGAAAATATGGGATTAAAAAAAGTCCACGAGCCAGGACTTGAACTTGTGTCACCAAAAAATCACCAGCTCTTGAAGTCAGTGCACTGACCACTAGGCTATGGGGGCCTATGAATTAACGTCACTTTGATACATATTAGAATATCCTCCTTGTGTAAAAAAATACAGGGGGAACGGATCTCGACGGCTGTTTTTTTGCCGTCGGATTCTGTTCCCCCTGTAAAAAAAAATCTGTCGGAATCCGTTCCCCCACTCCCATTATGAAAGGTAGTGGCGTTTAAAAATACATATTTTATTTTGTGTAGCGATGGAGCTTACCTGGGACCAGTCTATAAAAATATATTTAGGAGTTTTTTACTTTTATTATGATAGGAAAATATGGGATTAAAAAAAGTCCACGAGCAAGGACTTTAACTTGTTTCACCTAAAAATCACCAGCTCTATATGTCAGTGAATTTACCACTAGGCTATGGGGGCCTAACAATTAGCAGCACTTTGATAGATATTAGAAGATCCTCCTTGTGTAAAAAATACAGGGGGAACGGATCTCAACGGCAGTTTTTTTGCCGTCGGATTCTGTTCCCCCTGTAAAAAAAAACATCTGTCGGAATCCGTTCCCCCACTCCCATTATGAGAGGTGTTGATGTAGTGGCCTAAAAAATGCTTATTTTATTTAGTGTGGGGATGGAGCTTACCTGGGACCAGTCTATAAAATATATATTTAGGAGTTTTTTACTTTTATTATGATAGGAAAATATGGGATTAAAAAAGTCCATCAGCCAGGACTTGAACTTTTGTCACCTACAAATCACCAGCTCTACATGTCAGTGAATTGACCACTAGGCTATGGGGGAATGAGTTTTACCAGCACTTTGATAGATATTAGAAGATCCTCTTTGTATAAAAAAATACAGGGGGAACGGATCTCGACGGCTGTTTTTTTGCCGTCGGATTCTGTTCCCCCTGTAACAAAAATATCTGTCGGAATCCGTTCCCCCACTCCCATTATGAAAGGTTTTGATGTAGTGGCGTTTAAAAATACATATTTTATTTTGTGTGGGGATGGAGCTTACCTGGGACCAGTCTATAAAAATATATTTAGGAGTTTTTTACTTTTATTATGATAGGAAAATATGGGATTAAAAAAGTCCACGAGCAAGGACTTGAACTTGTTTCACCTAAAAATCACCAGCTCTATATGTCAGTGAATTTACCACTAGGCTATGGGGGCCTAAGAATTAGCAGCACTTTGATAGATATTAGAAGATCCTCCTTGTGTAAAAAATACAGGGGGAACAGATCTCGACGGCAGTTTTTTTGCCGTCGGATTCTGTTCCCCCTGTAAAAAAAATATCTGTCGGAATCCGTTCCCCCACTCCCATTGAGAGGTGTTGATGTAGTGGCCTAAAAAATGCTTATTTTATTTTGTGTGGGGATGGAGCTTACCTGGGACCAGTCTGGATAATAATATATTTAGGAGTTTTTTACTTTTATTATGATAGGAAAATATGGGATTAAAAAAAGTCCACGAGCAAGGACTTGAACTTGTTTCACCTAAAAATCACCAGCTCTATATGTCAGTGAATTTACCACTAGGCTATGGGGGCCTAAGAATTAGCAGCACTTTGATAGATATTAGAAGATCCTCCTTGTGTAAAAAATACAGGGGGGACGGATCTCGACGGCAGTTTTTTTGCCGTTGGATTCTGTTCCCCCTGTAAAAAAAAAACATCTGTCGGAATCCGTTCCCCCACTCCCATTATGAGAGGTGTTGATGTAGTGGCCTAAAAAATGCTTATTTTATTTTGTGTGGGGATGGAGCTTACCTGGGACCAGTCTATAAAAATATATTTAGGAGTTTTTTACTTTTATTATGATAGGAAAATATGGTATTAAAAAAAGTCCACGAGCCAGGACTTGAACTTGTGTCACCAAAAATTCATCCGCTCATGAAGTCAGTGCACTGACCACTAGGCTATGGGGGCCTAAGAATTAGCAGCACTTTGATAGATATTAGAAGATCCTCCTTGTGTAAATAAATACAGGGGGAACGGATCTCGACGGCTGTTTTTTTGCCGTCGAATTCTGTTCCCCCTGTAAAAAAAATATCTGTCGGAATCCGTTCCCCCACTCCCATTATGAGAGGTGTTGATGTAGTGGCCTAAAAAATGCTTATTTTATTTTGTGTGGGGATGGAGCTTACCTGGGACCAGTCTGGATAATAATATATCTAGGAGTTTTTTACTTTTATTATGATAGGAAAATATGGGATTAAAAAAAGTCCACGAGCCAGGATTTGAACTTGTGTCACCAAAAAAACAACCGCTCTTGAAGTCAGTGAATTGACCACTAGGCTATGGGGGCCTAAGTATTAACAGCACTTTGATAGATATTAGAAGATCCTCCTTGTGTAAAAAATTCAGGGGGAACGGATCTCGACGGCAGTTTTTTTGCCGTCGGATTCTGTTCCCCCTGTAAAATAAAACATCTGTCGGAATCCGTTCCCCCACTTCCATTATGAGAGGTGTTGATGTAGTGGCCTAAAAAATGCTTATTTTTTTTGTGTGGGGATGGAGCTTACCTGGGACCAGTCTATAAAAATATATTTAGGAGTTTTTTACTTTTATTATGATAGGAAAATATGGGATTAAAAAAAGTCCACGAGCCAGGACTTGAACTTGTGTCACCAAAAAATCACCAGCTCTTGAAGTCAGTGCACTGACCACTAGGCTATGGGGGCCTATGAATTAACGTCACTTTGATACATATTAGAATATCCTCCTTGTGTAAAAAAATACAGGGGGAACGGATCTCGACGGCTGTTTTTTTGCCGTCGGATTCTGTTCCCCCTGTAAAAAAAAATCTGTCGGAATCCGTTCCCCCACTCCCATTATGAAAGGTAGTGGCGTTTAAAAATACATATTTTATTTTGTGTAGCGATGGAGCTTACCTGGGACCAGTCTATAAAAATATATTTAGGAGTTTTTTACTTTTATTATGATAGGAAAATATGGGATTAAAAAAAGTCCACGAGCAAGGACTTTAACTTGTTTCACCTAAAAATCACCAGCTCTATATGTCAGTGAATTTACCACTAGGCTATGGGGGCCTAACAATTAGCAGCACTTTGATAGATATTAGAAGATCCTCCTTGTGTAAAAAATACAGGGGGAACGGATCTCAACGGCAGTTTTTTTGCCGTCGGATTCTGTTCCCCCTGTAAAAAAAAACATCTGTCGGAATCCGTTCCCCCACTCCCATTATGAGAGGTGTTGATGTAGTGGCCTAAAAAATGCTTATTTTATTTAGTGTGGGGATGGAGCTTACCTGGGACCAGTCTATAAAATATATATTTAGGAGTTTTTTACTTTTATTATGATAGGAAAATATGGGATTAAAAAAAGTCCATCAGCCAGGACTTGAACTTTTGTCACCTACAAATCACCAGCTCTACATGTCAGTGAATTGACCACTAGGCTATGGGGGAATGAGTTTTACCAGCACTTTGATAGATATTAGAAGATCCTCTTTGTATAAAAAAATACAGGGGGAACGGATCTCGACGGCTGTTTTTTTGCCGTCGGATTCTGTTCCCCCTGTAACAAAAATATCTGTCGGAATCCGTTCCCCCACTCCCATTATGAAAGGTTTTGATGTAGTGGCGTTTAAAAATACATATTTTATTTTGTGTGGGGATGGAGCTTACCTGGGACCAGTCTATAAAAATATATTCAGGAGTTTTTTACTTTTATTATGATAGGAAAATATGGGATTAAAAAAAGTCCACGAGCAAGGACTTGAACTTGTTTCACCTAAAAATCACCAGCTCTATATGTCAGTGAATTTACCACTAGGCTATGGGGGCCTAAGAATTAGCAGCACTTTGATAGATATTAGAAGATCCTCCTTGTGTAAAAAATACAGGGGGGACGGATCTCGACGGCAGTTTTTTTGCCGTTGGATTCTGTTCCCCCTGTAAAAAAAAACATCTGTCGGAATCCGTTCCCCCACTCCCATTATGAGAGGTGTTGATGTAGTGGCCTAAAAAATGCTTATTTTATTTTGTGTGGGGATGGAGCTTACCTGGGACCAGTCTATAAAAATATATTTAGGAGTTTTTTACTTTTATTATGATAGGAAAATATGGTATTAAAAAAAGTCCACGAGCCAGGACTTGAACTTGTGTCACCAAAAATTAATCCGCTCATGAAGTCAGTGTACTGACCACTAGGCTATGGGGGCCTAAGAATTAGCAGCACTTTGATAGATATTAGAAGATCCTCCTTGTGTAAATAAATACAGGGGGAACGGATCTCGACGGCTGTTTTTTTGCCGTCGAATTCTGTTCCCCCTGTAAAAAAAATATCTGTCGGAATCCGTTCCCCCACTCCCATTATGAGAGGTGTTGATGTAGTGGCCTAAAAAATGCTTATTTTATTTTGTGTGGGGATGGAGCTTACCTGGGACCAGTCTGGATAATAATATATCTAGGAGTTTTTTACTTTTATTATGATAGGAAAATATGGGATTAAAAAAAGTCCACGAGCCAGGATTTGAACTTGTGTCACCAAAAAAACAACCGCTCTTGAAGTCAGTGAATTGACCACTAGGCTATGGGGGCCTAAGTATTAACAGCACTTTGATAGATATTAGAAGATCCTCCTTGTGTAAAAAATACAGGGGGAACGGATCTCGACGGCAGTTTTTTTGCCGTCGGATTCTGTTCCCCCTGTAAAATAAAACATCTGTCGGAATCCGTTCCCCCACTTCCATTATGAGAGGTGTTGATGTAGTGGCCTAAAAAATGCTTATTTTTTTTGTGTGGGGATGGAGCTTACCTGGGACCAGTCTATAAAAATATATTTAGGAGTTTTTTACTTTTATTATGATAGGAAAATATGGGATTAAAAAAAGTCCACGAGCCAGGACTTGAACTTGTGTCACCAAAAAATCACCAGCTCTTGAAGTCAGTGCACTGACCACTAGGCTATGGGGGCCTATGAATTAACGTCACTTTGATACATATTAGAATATCCTCCTTGTGTAAAAAAATACAGGGGGAACGGATCTCGACGGCTGTTTTTTTGCCGTCGGATTCTGTTCCCCCTGTAAAAAAAAATCTGTCGGAATCCGTTCACCCACTCCCATTATGAAAGGTAGTGGCGTTTAAAAATACATATTTTATTTTGTGTAGCGATGGAGCTTACCTGGGACCAGTCTATAAAAATATATTTAGGAGTTTTTTACTTTTATTATGATAGAAAAATATGGGATTAAAAAAAGTCCACGAGCAAGGACTTTAACTTGTTTCACCTAAAAATCACCAGCTCTATATGTCAGTGAATTTACCACTAGGCTATGGGGGCCTAACAATTAGCAGCACTTTGATAGATATTAGAAGATCCTCCTTGTGTAAAAAATACAGGGGGAACAGATCTCGACGGCAGTTTTTTTGCCGTCGGATTCTGTTCCCCCTGTAAAAAAAAACATCTGTCGGAATCCGTTCCCCCACTCCCATTATGAGAGGTGTTGATGTAGTGGCCTAAAAAATGCTTATTTTATTTAGTGTGGGGATGGAGCTTACCTGGGACCAGTCTATAAAATATATATTTAGGAGTTTTTTACTTTTATTATGATAGGAAAATATGGGATTAAAAAAAGTCCATCAGCCAGGACTTGAACTTTTGTCACCTACAAATCACCAGCTCTACATGTCAGTGAATTGACCACTAGGCTATGGGGGAATGAGTTTTACCAGCACTTTGATAGATATTAGAAGATCCTCTTTGTATAAAAAAATACAGGGGGAACGGATCTCGACGGCTGTTTTTTTGCCGTCGGATTCTGTTCCCCCTGTAACAAAAATATCTGTCGGAATCCGTTCCCCCACTCCCATTATGAAAGGTTTTGATGTAGTGGCGTTTAAAAATACATATTTTATTTTGTGTGGGGATGGAGCTTACCTGGGACCAGTCTATAAAAATATATTTAGGAGTTTTTTACTTTTATTATGATAGGAAAATATGGGATTAAAAAAAGTCCATCAGCCAGGACTTGAACTTGTGTCACCAAAAATTCATCCACTCTTGAAGTCAGTGCACTGACCACTAGGCTATGGGGTCATATGAATTAGTGAAACTTTTTGATAGATATTAGAAGATCCTCCTTGTGTAAAAAATACAGGGGGAACATCTCGACGGCAGATTTTTTGCCGTCGGATTCTGTTCCCCCTGTAAAAAAAAAACATCTGTCGGAATCCGTTCCCCCACTCCCATTATGAGAGGTGTTGATGTAGTGGCCTAAAAAATGCTTATTTTATTTTGTGTGGGGATGGAGCTTACCTGGGACCAGTCTATAAAAATATATTTAGGAGTTTTTTACTTTTATTATGATAGGAAAATATGGGATTAAAAAAAGTCCACGAGCCAGGACTTGAACTTGTGTCACCAAAAAATAATACGCCCTTGAAGTCAGTGCACTGACCACTAGGCTATGGGGGCCTAAGAATTAGCAGCACTTTGATAGATATTAGAAGATCCTCCTTGTGTAAAAAATACAGGGGGAACGGATCTCGACGGCAGTTTTTTTGCCGTCGGATTCCGTTCCCCCTGTAAAAAAAAATATCTGTCGGAATCCGTTCCCCCACTCCCATTATGAGAGGTGTTGATGTAGTGGCCTAAAAAATGCTTATTTTATTTTGTGTGGGGATGGAGCTTACCTGGGACCAGTCTATAAAAATATATTTAGGAGTTTTTTACTTTTATTATGATAGGAAAATATGGGATTAAAAAAAGTCCACGAGCCAGGACTTGAACTTGTGTCACCAAAAAATAATACGCCCTTGAAGTCAGTGCACTGACCACTAGGCTATGGGGGCCAAAGAATTAGCAGCACTTTGATAGATATTAGAAGATCCTCCTTGTGTAAAAAACACAGGGGGAACGGATCTCGACGGCAGTTTTTTTGCCGTCGGATTCTGTTCCCCCTGTAAAAAAAAAAATCTGTCGGAATCCGTTCCCCCACTCCCATTATGAGAGGTGTTGATGTAGTGGCCTAAAAAATGCTTATTTTATTTTGTGTGGGGATGGAGCTTACCTGGGACCAGTCTATAAAAATATATTTAGGAGTTTTTTACTTTTATTATGATAGGAAAATATGGGATTAAAAAAAGTCCATCAGCCAGGACTTGAACTTTTGTCACCTACAAATCACCAGCTCTACATGTCAGTGAATTGACCACTAGGCTATGCGGGAATGAGTTTCACCAGCACTTTGATAGATATTAGAAGATCCTCTTTGTATAAAAAAATACAGGGGGAACGGATCTCGACGGCTGTTTTTTTGCCGTCGGATTCTGTTCCCCCTGTAACAAAAATATCTGTCGGAATCCGTTCCCCCACTCCCATTATGAAAGGTTTTGATGTAGTGGCGTTTAAAAATACATATTTTATTTTGTGTGGGGATGGAGCTTACCTGG
The DNA here is from genome assembly GCA_033366665.1 of Phoxinus dragarum. Classification (NCBI taxonomy): domain Eukaryota; kingdom Metazoa; phylum Chordata; class Actinopteri; order Cypriniformes; family Leuciscidae; genus Phoxinus; species Phoxinus dragarum. Next base: position 26,288 of record JARPMJ010003011.1, read on the forward strand.
GACCAGTCTATAAAAATATATTTAGGAGTTTTTACTTTTATTATGATAGGAAAATATGGGATTAAAAAAAGTCCACGAGCAAGGACTTGAACTTGTTTCACCTAAAAATCACCAGCTCTATATGTCAGTGAATTTACCACTAGGCTATGGGGGCCTAAGAATTAGCAGCACTTTGATAGATATTAGAAGATCCTCCTTGTGTAAAAAATACAGGGGGAACGGATCTCGACGGCAGTTTTTTTGCCGTCGGATTCTGTTCCCCCTGTAAAAAAAATATCTGTCGGAATCCGTTCCCCCACTCCCATTGAGAGGTGTTGATGTAGTGGCCTAAAAAATGCTTATTTTATTTTGTGTGGGGATGGAGCTTACCTGGGACCAGTCTGGATAATAATATATTTAGGAGTTTTTTACTTTTATTATGATAGGAAAATATGGGATTAAAAAAAGTCCACGAGCAAGGACTTGAACTTGTTTCACCTAAAAATCACCAGCTCTATATGTCAGTGAATTTACCACTAGGCTATGGGGGCCTAAGAATTAGCAGCACTTTGATAGATATTAGAAGATCCTCCTTGTGTAAAAAATACAGGGGGGAACGGATCTCGATGGCAGTTTTTTTGCCGTCGAATTCTGTTCCCCCTGTAAAAAAAATATCTGTCGGAATCCGTTCCCCCACTCCCATTATGAGAGGTGTTGATGTAGTGGCCTAAAAAATGCTTATTTTATTTTGTGTGGGGATGGAGCTTACCTGGGACCAGTCTGGATAATAATATATCTAGGAGTTTTTTACTTTTATTATGATAGGAAAATATGGGATTAAAAAAAGTCCACGAGCCAGGATTTGAACTTGTGTCACCAAAAAAACAACCGCTCTTGAAGTCAGTGAATTGACCACTAGGCTATGGGGGCCTAAGTATTAACAGCACTTTGATAGATATTAGAAGATCCTCCTTGTGTAAAAAATACAGGGGGAACGGATCTCGACGGCAGTTTTTTTGCCATCGGATTCTGTTCCCCCTGTAAAATAAAACATCTGTCGGAATCCGTTCCCCCACTTCCATTATGAGAGGTGTTGATGTAGTGGCCTAAAAAATGCTTATTTTTTTTGTGTGGGGATGGAGCTTACCTGGGACCAGTCTATAAAAAATATATTTAGGAGTTTTTTACTTTTATTATGATAGGAAAATATGGGATTAAAAAAAGTCCACGAGCCAGGACTTGAACTTGTGTCACCAAAAAATCACCAGCTCTTGAAGTCAGTGCACTGACCACTAGGCTATGGGGGCCTATGAATTAACGTCACTTTGATACATATTAGAATATCCTCCTTGTGTAAAAAAATACAGGGGGAACGGATCTCGACGGCTGTTTTTTTGCCGTCGGATTCTGTTCCCCCTGTAAAAAAAAATCTGTCGGAATCCGTTCCCCCACTCCCATTATGAAAGGTAGTGGCGTTTAAAAATACATATTTTATTTTGTGTAGCGATGGAGCTTACCTGGGACCAGTCTATAAAAATATATTTAGGAGTTTTTTACTTTTATTATGATAGGAAAATATGGGATTAAAAAAAGTCCACGAGCAAGGACTTTAACTTGTTTCACCTAAAAATCACCAGCTCTATATGTCAGTGAATTTACCACTAGGCTATGGGGGCCTAACAATTAGCAGCACTTTGATAGATATTAGAAGATCCTCCTTGTGTAAAAAATACAGGGGGAACGGATCTCAACGGCAGTTTTTTTGCCGTCGGATTCTGTTCCCCCTGTAAAAAAAAACATCTGTCGGAATCCGTTCCCCCACTCCCATTATGAGAGGTGTTGATGTAGTGGCCTAAAAAATGCTTATTTTATTTAGTGTGGGGATGGAGCTTACCTGGGACCAGTCTATAAAATATATATTTAGGAGTTTTTTACTTTTATTATGATAGGAAAATATGGGATTAAAAAAAGTCCATCAGCCAGGACTTGAACTTTTGTCACCTACAAATCACCAGCTCTACATGTCAGTGAATTGACCACTAGGCTATGGGGGAATGAGTTTTACCAGCACTTTGATAGATATTAGAAGATCCTCTTTGTATAAAAAAATACAGGGGGAACGGATCTCGACGGCTGTTTTTTTGCCGTCGGATTCTGTTCCCCCTGTAACAAAAATATCTGTCGGAATCCGTTCCCCCACTCCCATTATGAAAGGTTTTGATGTAGTGGCGTTTAAAAATACATATTTTATTTTGTGTGGGGATGGAGCTTACCTGGGACCAGTCTATAAAAATATATTTAGGAGTTTTTTACTTTTATTATGATAGGAAAATATGGTATTAAAAAAAGTCCACGAGCCAGGACTTGAACTTGTGTCACCAAAGATTCATCCACTCTTGAAATCAGTGCACTGACCACTAGGCTATGGGGGCCTAAGAATTATCAGCACTTTGATAGATATTAGAAGATCCTCCTTGTGTGAATAAATACAGGGGGAACGGATCTCGACGGCTGTTTTTTTGCCGTCGGATTCTGTTCCCCCTGTAAAAAAAAATATCTGTCGGAATCCGTTCCCCCACTCCCATTATGAGAGGTGTTGATGTAGTGGCCTAAAAAATGCTTATTTTATTTTGTGTGGGGATGGAGCTTACCTGGGACCAGTCTATAAAAATATATTTAGGAGTTTTTTACTTTTATTATGATAGGAAAATATGGGATTAAAAAAAGTCCACGAGCCAGGATTTGAACTTGTGTCACCAAAAAAACAACCACTCTTGAAGTCAGTGAATTGACCACTAGGCTATGGGGGCCTAAGAATTAACAGCACTTTGATAGATATTAGAATATCCTCCTTGTGTAAAAAAATACAGGGGGAACGGTTCTCGACGGCTGTTTTTTTGCCGTCGGATTCTGTTCCCCCTGTAAAAAAAAATCTGTCGGAATCCGTTCCCCCACTCCCATTATGAAAGGTAGTGGCGTTTAAAAATACATATTTTATTTTGTGTAGGGATGGAGCTTACCTGGGACCAGTCTATAAAATATATTTAGGAGTTTTTTACTTTTATTATGATAGGAAAATATGGGATTAAAAAAAGACCACGAGCAAGGACTTGAACTTGTTTCACCTAAAAATCACCAGCTCTATATGTCAGTGAATTTACCACTAGGCTATGGGGGCCTAACAATTAGCAGCACTTTGATAGATATTAGAAGATCCTCCTTGTGTAATAAATACAGGGGGAACGGATCTCTACGGCAGTTTTTTTGCCGTCGGATTCTGTTCCCCCTGTAAAAAAAAACATCTGTCGGAATCCGTTCCCCCACTCCCATTATGAGAGGTGTTGATGTAGTGGCCTAAAAAATGCTTATTTTATTTTGTGTGGGGATGGAGCTTACCTGGGACCAGTCTATAAAAATATATTTAGGAGTTTTTTACTTTTATTATGATAGGAAAATATGGGATTCAAAAAGGTCCACGAGCCAGGACTTGAACTTGTGTCACCTACTAATCACCAGCTCTATATGTCAGTGAATTGACCACTAGGCTATGGGGGCCTAAGAATTAGCAGCACTTTGATAGATATTAGAAGATCCTCCTTGTGTAAAAAAATACAGGGGGAACGGATCTCGACGGCTGTTTTTTTGCCATCGGATTCTGTTCCCCCTGTAAAAAAAACATCTGTCGGAATCCGTTCCCCCACTCCCATTATGAGAGGTGTTGATGTAGTGGCCTAAAAAATGCATATTTTATTTTGTGTGGGGATGGAGCTTACCTGGCACCAGTGTAAAATACATATATTTTAGAGTTTTTGAATTTTATTGTAATAGGAAAATATGGGATCAAAAAAAGTCCACAAGCCGGGACTTGAACTTGTGTCACCTAAAAATCATTCTCTCTTGAAGTCAGTGCACTGACCACTAGGCTGTGGGGGCCTATAAATTAACAGCACTTTGATAGATATTAGAAGATCCTCATTGTGTAAGAAATACAGGGGGAAAAGAATCCGACGGCAAAAAAACAAACGTCAGAATCCGTTCCCATTATTAGAGGTGTTGATGTAGTGGCTTGAATAAAGGTTCATAGTGTTTTGTTTGTGGTTTGAGGTTAACTGTCATCGTTTACATTTCAGCATTTGGCAGATTTTCGATCCAAAGTGACGTAGATTGAATTTCATTGTACACATTTCGAAGTACCAAAGCACAAGTACCAATGCTCTACTGTTTGAGCTACAGGAAAGCTCTTTAAATAAGTGCATCAGTTTAAGGGATAATTTTTATGGAGTTTTTGCTGTTTATTATGATAGCAGAGTGGATCAAGAAAAATCACAAACTGGGACTTGTACTCGGGTCACCCAAAGCCCTAAATTTCTTAACACCAGTGCACTGACAACTAGGCTATAGGGGTCAATACATCAGCAACAGTTTAATAAATATTAGAACCTCATTGTGTATGAAATACAGGGGGAACAGAATCCGACAGCAAAGTAGAGCTGTCGGAATCCGTTCCCTAACTCCTTTAAGGAACCGAATGACTAAATCGTTCCTTCCTATGGACTGGCCGTGTGCAGTTTCAGAGAAAGCCGCTATAGCCGCCACGTATACTTTGAGTGTGGAAGGGGATCTCCCGCCATCCAACATCTCTTGTAAGAAGGACAAAACCTCTGTTACTCCGCAGTCTGGGGGTGACACGCCGCGAGTCGTGCACCAGCCAGAGATAACTGACCATTTCGACGCATAGAGCCGTCGCGTAGACGGTGCTCTAGCTTGTGTGATCGTGTTTAACACTCCCTGAGGGAGGCCAGCGGATACCCGTTGATGGCCCACACGTGAAGGGACCATAGCTCCGGGTGAGGATGCAAATCGAACCGTTTGCTTGAGAGAGGAGATCCCTCCTCAGAGGCACCGGCCACGGGGCAGTGCTGGCTAACTGCATCACAGCTGGGAACCAGGGATGATTCAACCAGAGTGGCGCTACTAGCAGCACTGAGCATCCCTCCTCCCTGATCCTCTCCACCACCTGAGTCAGGAGGGAGACAGGGGGAAAAGCGTGCAGGGGACGGCGTGGCCACTGATGAGCCAGCGCGTCCTTGCTTTTTGAGAAAAATTCTAGACAGTGAGCGTTCTCTGGGGACGCAAAGAGGTCCACTTCCGCTCTGCCGAATTTCCTCCACAACAATTGTACTGTGTGTGGGTGTAATGACCATTCTCCTGCCGGAACGCGGTTCCTGGACAGTATATCTGGTCCAACATTCAGGTGCCCTGGCACGTACGCCGGCCTTAGTGAAAGGAGGTTGTAGCGCGCCCATACCAAAAGGCGTTTGGTCAGCCTGTATAACGACAGGGACCTGAGGCCGCCCTGGCGATTTATGTATGACACCACTGACATGCTGTCTGAACGTATCAGTACATGGCAGCCCATAATCAGGGGACGAAAGCGAGTGAGCACTTTGCACACTGCTAACATCTCGAGGCAGTTTATGTGGAGGAGCTTTTCTCGCTCTGACCAAAGGCCAAACAGCGGTCTTCCCTCGAGCAGCGCTCCCCATCCTGCGTTGGATGCGTCCGTAGACACCACCCTCAGACTCGAGGAAGTCCCTAGTCTTACACCTGACAGGTACCAGTCTTTTGACCTCCATGGTTTCAAAGCTGCAACGCAAGCTTGATTGACCTTGAGGCGAAGCCGACCGGTGGCCCATGCTTTGCAGGGCACCCTCCCTTTGAGCCATATCTGCAGCGGGCGCATGCGCAGCAGACTCAGCTGCAGTACTGCAGATGCTGAGGCCATCAGACCCTAGCATTTTCTGAAAGCTCTTTAGAGGGAGAACAGCGCCGCAGCGAAATGAGCTGACTGTGCGCTGGATGCGCAGCTGTTGTGACAGTTCCAGTCCCAGAAAATAAATATTCTGACTGGGGGATAGCGAACTCTTTTCCCAGTTTACTGTGAGACCGAGATTCTCGAGGTGACTCAGCAGCAGGGCTCTGTGCGCAACTATCTCTGAATGAGATTGGGCTAGAATGAGGCAATCGTCCAAATAGTTCAGCACTCGAACACCCTGCAGTTTGAGGGGAGCGAGTGCTGCGTCCATGCACTTCGTAAATGTATGGGGTGCTAGAGACAAGCCGAACGGCAGGACTTTGTACTGGTATGCCTGGCCCTCGAAGGCGAATCTCAAAAAACGCCTGTGACGTGATGCAATCTGTATTTGAAAATACGCGTCCTTTAGATCTACTGACACGAACCAGTCTCCTTGGCGAACGTGCGCGAGGATTTTTCTGGTCGTTAGCATTCTGAACTGGCGTTTCACAAGCGCTCTGTTCAGTTGCCTTAGATCTAGTATGGGTCTGAGACCCCCGTCTTGGGTACCAGGAAGTATCTGCTGTAAAGCCCCCCTTCGCTCTGAGCCTGAGATAAAGGTTCGATAGCCCGTTTTCTCAGAAGTTTTCTGAATTTCGGCTCGAAGTAGATGTGCTACATTCGAATCTACCGAAGTCTCGACGCGCGCCGAGTGGCGGCGAGGGCGTCTGCAAAACTGTAGCGAATAGCCTTCTTTTATGATGTTTATCACCCATTTTGAAACCCCGGGAAGCTTTTCCCATGCATCTGCACGTGTAGCTAGGGGCTGAGTGAAAAGCGCGCTCTGATCGACTCGCGATACAGCGGCTTTCGTGAGCTGCGACATTTGCAATGTCTCGCTCGCAACATCTGAGGCCGGGGCCCGCGCTTATGAAAGCGGGCAGAATGTCCGCGCTCGACCCCCTCGACAGCCTTCAGGCGGGAGAGGGAGGGCTGGACGGGCTCCGTAGGAACCGTGATGCTTGTGTGGGAACGCGGGCACTGGGGACCGGGCACGTTTACCACCTTTATAGCATCGCTCACCGGAGCGGAGCGCCTGCACGCAGGTTTGGTTTTTAAAGAAACCGTGCGATGAGCAGGAGGTAGCATTAGTGGGCACTGGGTAGTGGGCACGTGTGCTACTTTTAACGCGCAATCGGACTGAGTCGATTTTATATGCGCAGGCCCCGTGTGTGGGGCCGTGTTTGTGTGTAGGGATGTGCACATTACAGCGGGCAGATTTACTACACAAGAAACACCATCGACCGTGGCCGGGACACCAGAAAATGCACTCTTTAATGGATTTGTCTGGGTAGCCGTGAAAACGGCTGTTGTGTGCAGGCAAGTGGCCAGTGAGACACGCCTGTTGGCTGCAATGATCGCAGGTACAGTCGCTTTGCTTGGGACTGCACGAGCGGTGAGCTTCGGTGAGGGTCCGGCCGCAGCGGGACTTGAACACCGACGCTTCCCTAGCAGTGCTAGGATGTCTTCGGGGGCTCTGGCTTCAACGCTACCTTCTGTCGCGGGCCACGCGGCGCGGGGCGGCGACCGGAAGAGCGAGAGCGCGGTCTCGAGCTCTGGGTCTGGCGGCGCTGAGATGAGGAGCTGGGCGGCGGTCCTCGGCTGTGAGCTCTGAGTGGGCGGTTTCGCACGGCCTGCTGCAGAGCTGGAGCGCTTCGGCAAGAAGTGCTTCATGCCTGAGCCGCCTTCTGCACCTCCGCATACCTATCGGTGAAGTCCTTCACCGAAGTCCCGAAGAGGCCAGCAGGGGAGAGCGGAGCGTCGAGGAACGCGGTCCGTTCTGCTTCTGGCATGTCTGAGAGCGTTAACCAGAGGTGCCTCTCAGACACGGTGATCGCCGCCATGCTGCGTCCGATGGCTTGGGCCGCAGACTTCGAAGCGCGAAGAGCCAGGTCTGTAGCGCTTCTCAGATCCGCCACACAGAGGAGGAGATCGGCCTGGAAGATCTGGCGTCGCCATGGAGTGCAGCGCTGACGCGGCCTGTCCGTTGGCGGCATAAGCGCAACGGAGCAGGGATGACGTCGTGCGGCAAGCCTTTGAAGGCAGGGCCATCTTAGCCCGCCGTCCAGCGGAGGGTGGGCATAAGTGGGCCGCGATAGGCTCTTCGACCGGCGGGAGGGAAAGGTAACCTCTGTTTTTAGCGTCGTCGACCTCGGAGAACGCTAGGGAAACAGATGACCTCATCCTCGTGGAATACGGGGAAATCCAAGCTCTCGCGACCTCCTCGTGAAGCTCAGGAAGGAAGGGGGCGGGCTTAGAGACTGGTGTCGATTTCTCCCCGGGCAGAAAATAGCCATCCAGTCGGTTTTTAGCGGGCTGCTCGGGCGAAACCCACTCAAGGCCAAGGCTCGCCGTGGCTTAAGTGAGTACGCGCATGAGCTCCGCCTCGATGCTCGCTCTTTTTTCCTTTTGGCGTGGGGGCAGGGGGCGCGAGATCTGCAGAGCTCGCCCATTCCTCGCTGCCGGAAGCCAAAACCGAGCACGAGTCCTCGTCCCTCAGCAAGTCGTCGATAGCGATGTCATCGATGTCGTCGACGGGGGAAGCGGTGGCAATCTGCGGTCGCTGTCCGTCGGGTACCGGCGAACTTTGACGGCTTGACGGAGGTTCAGGGTTCCGCTGTGCGCGGCGCTTTTTTACGGCGCGGCACAACAGCGGAGAACACAGGCTCCTGGAACGACGCCAGGCGAGTCCGCAGAGTCGCCAGAGGCAGTAGTTCGCAGTGATGGCAGCCGCCATCCGCAAGGGCGATAGCCGCGTGTTCCTCGCCCAGGCTGGAAGCGCAAATCACGTGGCAGTCCCCGTCGCTGAGCGTGGTCCGTTTGCACGAACCGCAGAGAGGCATCTTGAAGAAGACGCCGCTCTAGATACAAAAAAGGGGGTTAAATAAATGTGAGTCGCGCCGGCGACCTCACACACACTCAACACAGTGAAAGGATATCAAGCGCCGGAACGAGCAGCTGGAAGGCGACGAAGGCGGCGGTGCCAGCAGCTTGTCGTTACTTCTCCCGCTGAGGTGCTCTCTCGACGGTGCAGCTTCTTCACTCGGATCAGCGATGAGGTGCTCTTCGCTGAAGGATTAAAAATCAGAGTTCATAAGCCTGTGAGCGAAATATATAGCCCTAAGCCACGCCCGTTTCGGCGGGACGTGACGCGGGAGGACGCGAAGCGCCCTCATTGGGTGTGACATCACTCATGGGCTCGCTCCATTGGCTTAAGCATTTGCCGCACAGCAGCCAATAGGCGCGCGAGAGGGTTTTTTTGCCGTCGGATTCTGTTCCCCCCCCCTCTCATTTTTCTTAGCAGAGAGGTTCAAATACTCAACAAACCTTTTATTTTCTAGTAGTGCCCTATAGCCTAGTGGTCTAAGCACTGACATTTAACACTTTTGGGATTTTGACGACCAGAGTTCAAGTCCCGGGTCATTGTTTTTTTTTGTGTTTTTTTTTCATACTTTTGGGATTTTTATGACAGGTCCCGGGTCATCGTTTTTTTTTTTTTTTTTTTTTTTTTCATACTTTCCTATCATGGTTAAAAGGCAAAAGATATTCTTTAAACTGATGGCAGTTAAGCTCCATCCACAAAAAAATTGAATCAGCCTTTTTTTAAGCCACTTCATCAAAACCTCTCATAATGAGGGTGGGGGAAAGGATTCCGACAGCTGTTTTTTTGCCGTCGGATTCTGTCCACCCCCCCCCCCCCCCCCCCCCGACCCCACAACCCCCTCTCATTTTTCTTAGCAGTGGGGTTCAAATACTCAAAAAATTGTTGTTTTCTAGTTGTCCCCCTATAGCCTAGTGGTCTAAGCACTGACAATTAACACTTTTAGGATTTTGACGACCAGAGTTCAAGTCCCGGGTCATTGTTTTTTTTTTTGTTTTTTTTTCATACTTTTGGGATTTTGACGACAGATCCCGGGTCATCGGTTTTTTTTTTGGGTTTTTTTTCATACTTTCCTATCATGGTTAAAAGGCAAAAGATATTCTTTAAACTGATGGCAGTTAAGCTCCATCCACAAAAAAATTTAATCAGCCTTTTTTTAAGCCACTTCATCAAAACCTCTCATAATGAGGGTGGGGGAACGGATTCCGACAGCTGGTTTTTTGTCGTCGGATTCTGTTCCCCCCCCTCTCATTTTTCTTAGCAGTGAGGTTCAAATACTCAAAAAACTGTTGTTTTCTAGTTGTCCCCTAGTGGTCTAAGCACTGACATTTAACACTTTTGGGATTTTGAGGACCAGAGTTCAAGTCCCGGGTCATTGTTTTTTTTTTCTTTTTTTTTCATACTTTTGGGATTTTGACGACAGGTCCCGGGTCATCGTTTTTTTTTTTGTTTTTGTTTTTTTCATACTTTCCTATCATGGTTAAAAGGCAAAATATATTCTTTAAACTGATGGCAGTTAAGCTCCATCCACAAAAAAATTGAATCAGCCTTTTTTTAAGCCACTTCATCAAAACCTCTCATAATGAGGGTGGGGGAACGGATTCCGACAGCTGGTTTTTTGCCGTCGGATTCTGTTCCCCCCCCTCTCATTTTTCTTAGCAGTGAGGTTCAAATACTCAACAAACTTTTCCTTTCCACTTGTCCCCTATAGCCTAGTGGTATAAGTTCTGACTTTTAACACTTTTGGGATTTTGACGACCAGAGTTTCCCATACTGTCCTATCATGATTAAAAGGCAAAACATATTCTTAAACTGATGGCAGTTAAGCTCCATCCACACAAAAATGACGCAAGTTCAAGTCCCGGCTCGTGGACTCTTTTTTGATACCATATTTTCCCTATCATAATAAAAGGCAAAATCTCCAAATACATATTTTTAAACTGGAACCAGGTAAGCTACATCCACACAAAAAGTAGAATCAGCACTTTTTAAGCCACTACACCAACATCTTTCATAGTTGGAGTGGGGGAACGGATTCCGACAGCTGTTTTTTTTTTTACAGGGGGAACAGAATCCGACGGCAAAAAAACAGCCGTAGGAATCCGTTCTCCCTGCATTTCTTACACAAGGAGGATTCTCTAATATCTATCAAAGTGCTGCTAATTCTAAAGTCCCCACAGCCAAGTGGTCAATTCACTGACATAGAGAGCTGAACATTTTTAGGTTGAAGCAAGTTCAAGTCCCAGCTTGAGGACTTTTTTTGATACCATATTTTCCTATCACAATAAAAGGCAAAAACTCCAAAATATATTTCTTTAAACTGGTGCCAGGTAAGCTCCATCCCCACACAAAATAAAAAAAAAGCATTTTTTTAGCCACTACATCAGCACATCTCATAAAGGGAGTGGTGGAACGGATTCCGACAGCTGTTTTTTTTGCCGTCGGATTCTGTTCCCCCTGTATTTCTTACACAATGAGGTTCAAATTTTTATCAAACTTTTGCTGATATAATGACCCCTATAGCCTAGTGGTCAGTGCACTGGCGTTAAGTCAGTCAGTCAGTCATATTTATTTATAGAGCACATTTAAAAACAACAGCTGTTGGCCAAAGTGCTGTACAACATGTAAGCAAGTATTCTAATGAGTAAACATAAAACCACAGATAAACAATGCACAATACAATACAATACATTACAATACCACTATGCCCACTTATGACCATAAGCAGCAGTAAATAAGTGGGTTTTAAGCAAAGATTTAAAATCAGTGTATGTTGGAGCTGTCTTTATGTGAGATGGCAGATTGTTCCAAAGCTGTGGAGCGGCCACTGAAAAGGCACGATCTCCTTTTAATTTTAGACGTGTTCTTGGAACAGTCAGCTGTAGACTGCTGGTTGACCTGAGATTTCTAAAAGCATTATGGTGGAATGAAAGGAGATCAGAGATGTATGGAGGAGCCAGTCCATGCAATCCCTTATAAACGAACAGTAGTGTTTTGAACTCAATACGATGTTTAACTGGCAGCCAATGGAGAGAGAACAATACTGGCGAAATATGTTCTCTTTTCCTTGTTCCTGTCAACAATCTAGCAGCAGCATTTTGGACTAGTTGAAGACGTGACAATAGGGATTGTGAAACACCCAAGTACAGTACATTACAGTAATCTAATCTTAATGAAATAAAAGCATGTATCACGGACTCCATGTCTCTGGGTGTTAAAAATGCCTTAATTTTCGCAATATTCTTCAACTGATAAAAACAACTTCTGACCACACCGTTGATCTGCTTGTCAAAAGTCAGAGCAGAGTCAAAAGTAACACCCAGATTGCGGACATGTGGATGGAGATTGCCAGATAAAGGTCCCAATTTACCTGCAACAACCTCTGTTAACGTAGATGAGCCAAAAATTAAAACTTCCGTCTTAGAATCGTTGAGCTGAAGGAAGTTTGCAGCCATCCACTGTTTAACGTCTCTTAAACAATCAAATAAACACTGCAAACTAGAGTCATCCTTTGGATGTAAAGGGACATAACACTGAGTATCATCTGCATAGCAGTGGTATGATACATTATACTTGCTAAAGATAGTATACAATGGAAGCATGTATAAGGAGAATAAAACAGGACCCAGAATCGAGCCCTGCGGAACCCCGTATAAAACTGGTGCACGAGATGATAGGTAATTTCCTGTCTCTACTGAAAAGGTTCGATCCTTTAAATATGAGGCAAACCAGTTCAAAGCACATCCTTGGATCCCAATTTGCTTTAAACGATTTAGAAGAATGCCATGGTCGAGAGTGTCAAATGCCGCGCTAAGATCCAGCAGAATTAAAACAGCACATTTACCAGAGTCGACAATCAGAAATAAGTCATTTAATACTTTAAGCAGTGCAGACTCTGTACTGTGCTGTGATCTAAAACCAGATTGATATTTATCCAAAATACCATTTTCCTGTAAGAAAGAAGAAAGCTGATTGAACACAACCTTCTCCAAAACTTTTGACAAAAATGGTAATTTAGAGATGGGACGATAGTTATTCAAAACTGTTGGATCAAGATTTGGCTTTTTGAGCAGCGGCTGCACAATGGCATGTTTAAAGTAAGATGGAACTAACCCACTAACTAAGCTACCATTGATTATTGACAGTAAGCTAGGACTAATAAAATCGAGTATATCTGATAAAAGGCGAGGATAAATAACATCCAGTGAGCAAAAGGTGAACTTCATTTGTTGAAAAATGTGTTGCAGATGACTATGAGACACTGGAGAGAACTCAGATAAATTTGTTAAAATCTGTGACTGTGTTGACTGAGGTAGGTCCAAGGAAGAAGAGTCCAAAATACATGATCTTATAGCACCAATTTTGTCGCAAAAAAACTTAAGGAAGTTTTCGCAGGCCGTAGGAGAGGGATCAGGATATAAATTAGAAATCGGATTCAACACCTTATTTATAGTATTAAATAGTATTTTCGGGCTGTGTGCGTTTTTAGCAATGAGCTCTGAAAAATATATTGCTTTTGCAAACTTAACAACTTTTTGATATTGGATCATACAGTCTCTAACACATTCATAAGATATTTGTAATTTGTCCCTCTTCCACTTTCTTTCAGCTTTCCTCCATTTCTGTCTAATAGCCCTAGTATCGTCATTAAACCAAGGGTGTACACAACTTCTAGTTCTCTTCAGTTTAAACGGGGCAACGACATTCAGTATGCTTGAACATAACATATTGAACATATTCACTAACTCATCAAGGTTTGCTCCAAGACAGTTTGACTCAATTTCATGAGTTTTTGGGGAACTAATATAAGCATCTAGGAATTTTTCAGATGTAGATGAGTTAAAAGAGCGAGCATACCGGGCTACCGGCACATAGAATGGTTCAGGACTGGGAATATCTATATTAAAAGAAATAATCTTATGATCAGACTGAAAAAAATCTTTGATAACTACGTTGCTGACTGAAAAGCCATATGATAAGATCAAGTCAAGTGTGTGCCCTTGTTTATGAGTAGGACCAAGAACAGACTGTGTAAGATTAAAAGTATCAATAGTTTGAAGAAATTCTTTAACCATCGGTTTAGAAGGACAACAAACATGTATGTTAAAATCGCCCAATATCAAAATCCTATCTACATTTGGCACAACAGAAGATAAAAAATCAGAAAATTCATCTATAAAATCCTTGTTATACTTTGGGGGTCTGTAAACTAATATACATAAAAATGAATTACAGCCATCTTTCTTAAATAGCTGTGCTTCAAAACTGGAAAACAATTCTGTAGCAGATAGACGGCATTTAAACTTGTCTCTATAAATAGTAGCTAAGCCCCCACCACGACCAACTGACCGTGTCGTATTAAAAAATGTATAGTCTTTAGGACAGACTTCAGTGAGCGGTCCAAGTTCACCGGCATTTAGCCACGTCTCAGTAATAAACAAAAAGTCAAGCCCAAGGGATAAAATGTGTTCATTAATTGTGAATGTCTTGTTTGAAATCGATCTTACATTTAGTAACGCCATCTTCACGTCCTCAGTGCAATCTGTTTCCTGATATGTGGGTTGATGGTAGCGTGTTTTTAAGATTGTGTTGATGCTGCAGCGACAATGAATAATCCAATGGTCGAAGGTTGCAGAAATTTGCTCCTCTTCCGCAAACACGTGATCTTCTGAACCTCCTTGACGATAGCACTGGTCGTATTTGTTCGGGGTAGACGAAGTCGGGAGAGTGCTTAAAAGAGTACAAAAACCGGCCATGGTCACAGCTGGAAACCAGACCCACAAGATCCGTGTGACTCGGGCCTTCGCGCAGCAAGGCACGGAGGTCCCTCCTCACGCGTACCAACACACCGCCACGTGTTCCCCGTCTTCGATACCGTTTCTTTCTCTGGTGGTATTCGCATGCCGGTAGTCGGCATATTTCAGATGGCAGGAAGGTCGAAAAAGGAGGATCAGGAATCTTGTACCCCCTATAATTCGGATCTGAGAAGATTTCAACAGTCCTTCGTATATTGAGAAGAAACGAGCGATCATAAACAAGCGCTGTGGTAATTTTTTGTGCAGACAAGCACACAAACAAGACGAATAAACTCAACAGAGAGGACATAGACAACAGACGACGGCTTGCCGAACACACTGGCGCCATCAACTTAGAGTTAAGCACTCTAGGGCTTTGGTTGACCAGAGTTCATGTCCCAGTTTGTGATTTTTCTTGATCCTGTACTCTGCTATCATAATAAACAGCAAAAACTCCTTCAAATTATTCCTTAAACTGATACACTTGTTTCAAGAGCTTTCCAGTAGCTCAAACTGTACAGCATTGGTGCTTGCAATGCCAAAGTCATAGGTTCGATTCCCAGGGAAAGCAAAAACACAATACAAGAATACAAAACGTGTACCATGAAATTCAATCTACGTCGCTCTGCATCAAAAATCTACCAAATGCCTAAATGTAAATGACAGTAAACCTCCATCCACACACAAATACAATTGTCCTTTTTTTTAAGCCACTACATCAACACCTCTCATAATGGGAGAGGGGGAACGGATTCCGACATCTTTTTTTTTTTGGCAGTCGGTTTCTTTTCCCCCTTTATTTCTTTCACAAGGAGGATCTTCTAATATCTATCAAAGTGCTGCTAATTAATAGGCCCCCACAGACTAGTGGTCAGTGCACTGACTTCAAGAGCGGATGATTTTAGGTGACAAAAGTTTCAAGTCCCGGCTCATGGACTTTTTTTTATCCCATATTTTTTATCATAATAAAAGGCAAAAACTCCAAAATATATATTTTTAAACTGGTACCAGGTAAGCTCCATCCACACAAAACATAGAATCAGCATTTTTTTTAAGCCACTACATCAACACCTCTCATAATGGGAGTGGGGGAACGGATTCCGACAGCTGTTTTTTTTTTTTTTACAGGGGGAACAGAATCCGACGGCAAAAAAAACTTCGGATTCTGTTCCCCCTGTATTTCTTACACAATGAGGTTCTAATATTTATTAAAATGTTGCTAACATATTGATGCCTATAGCCTAGTGGTCAGTTCACTGGTGTTAAGCATTGTAGGGCTTTGGGTGAACAGAGTTCAAGTCCCAGTTTGTGATTTTTCTTGATCCTGTACTCTTCTATCATGATAAACCCTGTTCTCCCTGTAAAAAAGAAAACAGCTGTCGGAATCCGTTCCCCCACTCCCATTATGAGAGGTGTTGATGTAGTGTCTTAAAAAATGCTTATTTTACTTTGTGTTGGGATGGAGCTTACCTGGCACCAGTGTAAAATTAATGTATTTTAGAGTTTTTGCCTTTTATTGTGATAGGAAAATATGGGATTTTCCTAGCAATCTGATTTTGCCCCCAGCAGAGGGGCGCAAAACCACTTTCGGCCAGTCATGTTTTTCAGTGATAGGGACCCATTTTTGGAATGATTTACCAACTGAAATAAAAACACAAACCGAACTGAAAACATTTAATAGAAAGCTGAAACACTGGCCGAAAGAAAACCAATCGGTCCCACATGATAATGTTTTTATGGTAAGACAGTATATATAATTAGACATATTTACAGGAAGTGGCTTCTGGGTTCGCCAAGTGTTCAGTGCAGGGATGTATTTTTTAGTCGCCAACCAAATATGGGTGTCAGGGTGTCAGTGTGTGTCATATATTTGTTTTGTTTTTTCAAAAAATAGGGCTCACTAAGTTTATAATAAGTTTATAATAAATAATAAGTAGCCTACTTGTCTTTCAAAAACAATCATAGCCAACAGGAAGGGGGGTCTTTCTGTTCGCCATAAAAGGAACACATTTAAAGTAAGAGGAGGAAGAAGAAGAAGTGTTTAATATCCTAACATACTGTCAGGGATCATCACCACTCAATCACAAAGTTCGCTATCACCTGAGTATTAATCACCCGCACCTACTTCCTCTGCTCATCATAACAGACACATATAAGCACACACCTCACTCTGGCACTTTGTCTGGTCTCGTTCATGAGTAAGGATTCACCTAACTGTCTCACTTACCTCCTATGAAGTGTATGCCACGTCTATTCGTCTCAAACCCTGTTTCTCCAAGTTTCCATCGTCTTCCTGGTCTTCATCGTCTTTTCCCTCATCCAGTCTCTACTCACCTCTATTCAGGCAGCATTATAGGTCAGAAATCAGATTGGAACAATCAGAATATTATCCAGTTCTACCAGAAAGACTCGGGAGATAAAATTATGTAACAAAAGCACATATTTATTAACAGCCCAGCAAGCAAATATTCATAAAGTTCTTTGGCGTAGCGGAATCTGCATTTCCTGCCTGAAGACAAAGGCAGGGGTGCAGGCGACCCCCGGGAGGTATGGGAAGGGACCATCCTGGTGGTGGTGGGGAGGATGGAGGGACCATCCTGGTGGTGGTTGGGAGGATGGAGGGGAAGGGACCATCCTGGTGGTGGTGGGGAGGATGGAGGGGAAGGGACCATCCTGGTGGTGGTGGGGAGGATGGAGGGGAAGGGACCATCCTGGTGGTGGTGGGGAGGATGGAGGGGAAGGGACCTTCCTGGTGGTGGCGGGGAGGATGGAGGTAATTGTTTGCGTCAGCATCCGCAAACTCAGACATGTGTAAGTACCTTTTATACTGCAAGTATTAGAACATGATTGGTTAGATGTGAAGGTAATAAGTGACGTAACAATTGAGGCTTCCTGGCAGAACTTACGCTAAAGCTTTAATTTTCATCTGGTTTAAGTTCAGAGTCATCACACCGGGAAGGAGACGGGTTTGTTGAGGATCAGTGCTGATGGCTATCGTGTCGATGAGGCCTTTGATGAGAGTCTAGTTGACACAATCTCTGCTGACACCTCAGGGATGTGTTGTGGTCGTGTCTAGGTGCAGGTCCTCCATCTGGTCTGGATACGGCCCAGATCCGGCTGATTACATCATGCGTTGTGGTCGTGTCTAGACCTGTCCTCCATCTGGTATGGATACGGCCTGGATCCAGCTGATTACAGTAAACCTCGGAATAAGCAGAAAGACTAACATTAGCGTGGATGCCATTCTTCGTATACGTACATCGGGTGTTATAGGAAGTGTTCCCGGTTCCGGCTGAACTAATTTATGCAGCCTAATATTTTTTTAACTGATTTGAGTAATAGGAATGTACAATTTTCTATGTGTATGCCAGGTTAAAGAGATGTGATTTTAGTCTAGATTTAAACTGACAGGGTGTGTCTGCTTCCCGGACAATGTTAGGAATTATTCGGATAGCTTGTGTCCATACCTTATCTGTGCTATTTTAAATTTATTGTTATACGGTTATACTGATCATCTTAGCCTAATTATCATTGTATATCTATCTGTAAAATTCTATTTATAGTAATTGTCATCTGTTTACTATGTTAATTGTACATATCTATCTGTAAAAATCTATGCAACCATTATATCTTGCACTTGCCGCTATTGCACTTCTGGTCAGACCTAAACTGCATTTCGTTGCCTTGTACCTGTACTTGTGTAATGACAATAAAGTTGAATCTGAATCTGAATCTGAAGACTGTTACAGAGTTTAGGTGCTAAATAGGATAAGGCCAGATATCCTAAATAAAGGCCTAAATATCAACTGGCCAGAGTTTTGAGATCGCAATAGACGTGAAGGACTATAATGCGGTAAGAGCTCACTGAAGTACTGGGGAGCTAAACCATTTAGTACTTTGTAAGTAATCAGCAATATTTTTACATTTATACAATATTTAATAGGAAGCCAATGCAGTGTTGACAGAACCATGCTAATATCGTCATACTTCCTGGTTCTAGTAAGAACTCTAGCTGCTGCGTTTTGGACCAGCTGTAGTTTGTTTATTTTGCGTGCAGGGCAACCACCCATAAGAGCATTACAATAATCAATCCATGAGGTCATGAACGCATGAACTAATGTTCTGCATTTTCCATTGAAAGCATATGTCGTAATTTAGATACATTTTTAAGATGGAAGAATGCAGTTTTACAGATGCTAGAAACGTGGCTTTCAAATGAAAGATTAGTCTCAAAGTGTCATGGAGTGATGGAAGGAAGCAAGATGCAAGTAAAACTCTTTATTGTAATATTAAATGATGAACAAAGTCCAGAGAACAGGCTAGTGGCGCAGGGACCACGATGGCCAGATGAGACCAGAGAAAGAGGTGCAGCAGTGCGATGAGGTGAGTCCAGAGGTGAGACAAGTCCAAAGTAATCCACAGGAACACGAACCGGAACACGGAAGGCACAAGACACGAATGTAAACTGGAAAACACACCGGGACACCACAAACAACGATCTGACAAAAGAGATGAGAAGGTGGTGAGTATATATATGGTGATGAGATGAGCTGCAGCTGGTGACGGGAATGATGAGCTGGATCGCTAATGAACACTAATGAGCCGGCACGCCCACACAATCAGCACTTAGGCGCACACACACAACAACAGAACACGAGACAAGAAAGAGACATAGGATTTATGAACAGTGGCACAAAGAGCACACCCAAGTTCCTAACCGACGACGTAGACTTGACAGAGCAGCCATCAATTGTTCGACAGTATTCTAGGTTACTATGTGCAGAGGTTTTTTGTCCAATCATTAGAAACTCTGTTTTTTCAGAAGTAAGTAATATGAAATTACTAGTCATCCAAATTTTTATATCAGCTATGCATTCCGTTAATTTCTTGAATTAGCAAGTTTTCGCTAGGGCGCGAAGAGATATAGAGCTGAGTATCATCGGCATAACAGTGAAAACTAATCCCATGCTTCCTAATGATATCTCCCAACGGTAGCATGTACAGAGTGAACAGCAACGGTCCTAGTACTGAGCCTTGTGGTACTCCATACTGAACTTGTGATCGATAAGACATTTCTTCATTTACTTCTACAAACTGATAACGGTCAGATAAGTATGATTTAAACCATGCTAATGCAATTCCATTAATGCCAACATAATTTTCGAGTCTAAAGGTTATAGGCTAACTTAAGACAGCACAAAATTTTTCTGCATGCCTTAAAAAAAATCTCTACAGCAATACAGACGCGTTTCGGTGATGGTTCGTTTTACAATAATTTGTGTTATGTTGCAAGGTTTTTTTATGAGAAGACAAAAAAAGAATTTCGTTGACCACTAGCCACCAGGGTGCCAAGAGAGACCATATCTGCTGTGTGTTTTGCAGTTTATATCGGGTGCTGCTGATCGGCTCCCATATGATAATGTTTTTATGGTAAGACAGTATATATAATTAGACATATTTACTGGAAGTGGCTTCTGGGTTCGCAAAGTGTTCAGTGCAGGGATGTCATTTTTAGTTACACACCAACTATCGGTGTCAGGACAGAATGTGTCATATATTTGTTTTGTTTTTAAATAGTAGGGCTTACGAAGTTTATAATAAGTAGGCCTACTATAAAAAATAAGTAGCCTACTTGTCTGTCAAAAGCATCATAGCCAATAAGAAGGGGGGTCTTTCTGTTCACCATAAAATGAACACATTTAAAGTAAGAGGGGGAAGAAGAAGTGTTTAAAATCCTAACATACTGTCAGGGATCATCACCACTCAATCATAAAGATCGCTATCACCTGAGTATTAATCACCCGCACCTACTTCCTCTGCTCATCATAACAGACACATATAAGCACACACCTCACTCTGGCACTTTGTCTCTCGTTCATGAGTCCACCTAACCGTCTCACTTACCTCCTATGAAGTGTATGCCACGTCTATTCGTCTCCCATCCTGTTTCTCCAAATCTCCATCGTCGTCCTGGTCTCCATCGTCTTTTCCCTCGTCCAGTCTCTACTCACCTCTCTTCCAGCATCAGTGTGTGTGCTTCTGCTATCTACCTCCTTGTCATCCACAATCTCCTCAACCATCTGCAACGGAAAAAATGTAAATTTTTGTCATGAAGCAGTTCAGAAAAGTAGTTCTACCAGAAAGACTCGGGAGAATAAATACTGTGAGAATTAACATTTATTAAGAGCTCAGCAAGCAATCAAGTTCTTTGGCGTAGGCCCCGTCCGTAGCTTGCAATCGAGTTCGGACTTTGCATATCCTGCCTGAAGACAAAGGCAGGGGTGCAGCCGACCCACTGCGAAGTAAGGGAAGGGGCCATCTGGTGGTGGTGGGGTGGAAGGAGGAGAAAGACATCTTGGTGTTATGTGGAGGATGGAGGGAAGGACCCGTCTTGGTGGTGTTGGGGAAGATGAAGGGAAGGTCCCATCTTGGAGGTGGTGGGGAGGGTGGAGGTGAATGGAGCGACAGCATCTGCGAACTCAGACGTGTGTAAGTACCAACCTTTTATACCAAACGTATCAGGATATGATTGGATAGATGAGAAGGTAATAAGTTACGTAACAATTGAATCTACCCGGCAGAACTTACGCTAGAGCTTCATTTATCTAGAAAGTTTTAAAAAGTTGATTGAAGATGAAGTTAGAATCCTCATGCAAGTATTTTATCGACCTTTAGAGGATCCTAAAATACAAAAAGGATTTCTTCCTTTGTAGAAATTAGTATGAACATCGCAGTTGTTGAATGAAATTTGGCACACCACAGCTCCAAACATAGAAAACCACAGGTGACGTTTCGAGCCAAATGGGTCAAAGTCATTGTCTAATGTAGAGCCATTGGGCTCGAAACGTCACCTGTGGTGAGAACATGAAATAGGCCTAAATATTTTGCTATGTCTGAAGGGTGTCAACTTTTCCTTTCTTTTATTATTTGAAATGGCTGTCTTTGTGTGGCACCTTAAAGCCATGGCACTCACTAAACAGAGATGGATCTGTTGTAAACTTTATGGTTAGCGCTAGATACTATGAGCAACTCACACCCAAACCTTATCACTCTATTTAACAGTTTTATTCCAGATTCAGTTCTCCACAAGTACAAAAAAAAATCGATATAAAACTAAACACACATGCATGTTGCTTCATGCGATACATATAAAGTGTATATAGTTTATTTTACAAACATTGTCATGCAAGACAATTGTTTTTAAGCTTATAGGCACAAAAGCTTCAAAAACAAATAAAAGAAAATGGAAATAAATTCACTATCAATATAGAAACTAAATAAAGTAAACATAGTTGTTATAAACTGCAAAACCATCCCTTTGAATTTATACGTTTGCATATATCTCTACCAGCAAAAACAATCATATCAAAGCAGCTGAAAGCAGTGACAGCAAGAAAAATTTCATTTATATGAATTATTTCTTTAGTATTGTATTCACTCACATAATATACTCTGAATCCTTGATAGGGCACAAAACAAAAAAACATAATGGACAGGAATACAATGTTTTTCAATTGTGCCCGGAACTCTACACGTTGAGACATGGCCTTTACAAATGTCTTTCTCACGTATAGCAGAGAGTAAACTTGGAAAAATGCAAGCATACTCCAACCCAGTATCACTAGAATGCAAATAACATAGTTTAACGTCTTCACAGCAGGCTTCTGGAGAGCCTGACCAAAATGAAAGCAATGAGTGGAATCATTCTGCGCGATTCCGTAGTTAGCCATAGTTGCTGGGAAAATAGAGCCAAATATGACCAACCAGACGATTGCACTTGCAATCGTGGCATGAAGGATACGATGAAACTTTAGCTGTTGATCAGATTGCTCCACATTACGCACAATAAGAAGAAAGGCATAAAAGATGAATGCAAGATACATGTGGGCATGGATCATAAGACTGACAATTTTGCAGAAATACATGCTTAGAGTCCAGGTTTCATGAAAAGCATAATAGTAAATGCGAAAGGGCACCGTGAGAAGAAAAATGGAGTGCACTGCTATTAGGTTTATTACAGACACGCTGGTGAAAGAGAGATCTCTTTGGGACTGTAGCATATAGGACATTAGTAAAACATTAAGAGTCCCAAAAAGAAATATTAATGTGTATAAGGCCAGAAGAGCAATTCTGAAGTCCTCCGGCAGGGCAGTGTGGTTTGTGGTGTTGTTTATGCTCATGCCTGACACTGCTTTGAAAAAGAGACATTTTTGTATTTACTTGCATTCTAAAAGTAAAAATATATATATATATTAATTCAATGCTAAACATGTATATAAAAAGAGTCTTATGAGATTTAGGGTGAAATATAACATACACTCACTTTTTTCAACTCTTTTCCTGGTAAAACGTTTTTGCCCTGAAAAATAGATATAGCCTACTAATTATTTATTTTTATCAATGTTTATATTTTTTTCCTCTACACTTTTGAAATACATGTTACAATCCAATAGCCTGTTCATTTCATACCTGTCAATGTGAAAAAGGGACTTGAAGATCTGGCCTTTTATGGTGTTTTAAATTAGCTGAACTTGACAGTTCTTTCACACGGTAATATTAGCAGAAGTTTCCAAACACTTCCCTTGTAATTCTTCTAAACACCTTCTAATTTTAAAGCAAGCACAAAAAAAAAGAGAGAAAAAGATGAAAAATTAAAAGGTAAAATTGTTTTACCTATATTTGTAAAACAGACCTACTACATCTATATTGCAATAACCTTTGTTTTTACATGCGTTTAATTTTTTAATGAAATAACATATATCTTCGTATAACTTTTCAGGATTATTCTGCAAAATTATACTGAAACAACTATTTTGAATAATTCCACTGATAAAGAGTTTGGCACATCGAGAAAATGATTGCAGATACTTACCCATTTAGTATCAATCATATACTGAAAATCAATAGTACTTCAGCAGACAGACAGTTTGATGTAACAGAAGCAGTTCATCCATTCACTGTAGGTGTCAAGAGAGCTGAAGATGATGTGATGTCAGCTTGTCAGTTCATGAGTAAATCTTCTGTCAGTGTCAAACAGCCAGCCTCCAGAGCCTTCAGAAAACACATCTTGACCGTTATTTGCCACAGTAGAGGTTAAAGATTTACATATCTCGACGGCACATATGAGGAAGTTAGCGAGATTCACATTGCAATGTTTTCTTCCTCAATCTGGCCTTACTGCTCTCTTTTCTAACTACCTTTCAATAATGCACTCGTCTAGTAACCGGGAACAGTTGTGAAAAGGTCAGAGAAAATAAGTTGGGACATTAAGCAGTGGACTGCTGACAGCATCAAGTAGCTGCAAGGATGTTTCGAGACCACTGACTGGTCCATACTGACATTCTTTTCTAGTGACTTAAATGAGCAAGTGGATACAGTATCATCTTATATCTCTTTCTTTGTGGACACAGTATTATACCTACTAAGAGTGTCAGAATATTTCCTAACAACAAACCCTGGGTGACTAAGGACCTAAAGGAGATTTTAAATAAATAAAAAAGAGGGTATTTTTTACCGGCTCTGAGTTAGAAAAGAAAGAGGTTAACAGTCAAGTGTGCCATAAAAAAGGCCAAACTGAGATAAAAAACAAGGTGGAGAGAACATTTGGCCAGGGCAACCTCCGCAGTGCATGGCAGGGCCTTAAAAGTATGGCAGCAGTTAACTTCAGTCCTGGCAGTCGCAAGCCCATCCAGGTTGCAAGCTGCAGCCCGACCTCAATACCTAATGACCTGAACATGTTTTTCACCAGATTCGAGAAAGATAACAGTTCTGATCTCAAAAGGTTAATTTCTTCACTCAAACCTGATGACTGTGACATCACTATCGACACTGGAGAAGTGGTCAGCGCCCTTAGGAGGATCAAAGTAAATAAGGCACAAGACCCAGACAATATCTGTGAGTGGACCCTTAGGCACTGTGCTGAGCAATTGGGGGGTGTACTCCAATACCTGTTTCAGTGCTTTATCAACATGGTGAAATTTGCAGATGCCACAGTCCCTGCTTTCAGGCTCCCTCCATGATCACAGTTCAGCTCTGCAGGAGTTTGTGAAGTGATGTGAAAAGTCCTGTTTAGAGCTGAATGTGGATAAAACCAAGGAAATGATAGTGACCTTCTCTCCCAAGCAGAGGCAGTTGGCTGAGGCAGTCACAACTACCATCCAGGGAAAGTTAGTAGATGAGCTAGGTTGTAGAGGAGTATAAATAGGCCTACCTAGGGACTATTTTTGACAACCAGCTGAAGTCAGAGGAAATGCCATCAACGGCAGTTTCTGCTCAGGAAACTTAGATCATTTCCCGTACGAAAAAGAAGTTTATTCAAGTGTGCAATTAGTATACTTCTTTTAAACTAAAAATAAGAAAGTATACTTTCAGTCTACTTTTTATGTACTTCTCAGAAATATACTTCAAATTGCACTTAAGTATACTTGACTTATACCAACAGAAAAGTCTAAGTATATTTGGCCTATAGTTGTTGATCAAGATATACTTAAAAGTATAATTAAGTATTCTAAGTATAATTGGCTTGTACTTGTGTTTACTAAAATGATTGAGTAGCTTATTTTAAAAAACATATTACACACTGTCTTATAAACTAACATGTTCAAGTTTATATTGTAACAAGCTTTCGTGGTGGAATAGCTTATAGAGTAAATAAAATAAGCATGGAACTGAACCTGATCTTGTACACAGCGATAATAATTACTCTTACAAAGAATAAGTTTATTCAAGTGTTCTATTAGTATACTTCGTTCTTTTCAACTAAAAATAAGAAAGCATACTTTCAGTCTACATTTTATATACTTCTCAGAAATATACTTAAAATTACACTTAAGTGTACTTGACTTATACCGAGAGAAAAGTCCATGTATAATTGGCCTGTACTTGTACTGAATCTTTTGATCGAGATATACTTAAAAGGATAATTAAGTATTCAAAGTATACTTGGCTTGTAGTTGTTTTAACTCTTTTGATCGAGTAGCATATTAAATATACTATTTTTTTTAACATAGTTTTTCATATACAGTCTTATGAAACTTACCTTGTTTGAAAATATTGATTTAAATTTTGACATAAAACAGATATGTTTCTAATTCTGCGTATCTGAATTTTTGTGTAGGCTAGTCCACTGGTAGTGTACATAGGAATTTACTTTAATTCTACTTTACTCTTTCCCCACTATTGACTGAAATTTTCAGCTATCCATGTTTTCACTGTTATACGGTAGGGGGCGCTATGACACATCTTAGTACAGAATCTCCGGATCAAAACAGGAGAAGAAGAAGCTGAAACAAGTGACAGAAGATTGCTCACGCAAAAATGTAAAATAGCGTGATCATCAAACATTAAACAGCGTGTAAATCAAAACTGCTTGTTTGCAAATGAAATGAAGCGTGACACATGAAGAGAAAACGACTGTGAAGCTTTGGGGTTGTTGGACTCGATCTACTCCATCTGTGTTTTGATCATCGTTCTGAATCTGATCAAGGCGAAGTGTTTGACAAAAATGAGATTTTCTCAACATTTTTGTTTAAAATGTTGCCTTTCTTTATGAAACTTACCAACATTCAAGTGTTGATCAAAAAGGATGCATGAAGCTAATAAAATGTTTTTAAAAGTAAAGAACAGTTAAAGGTATTTTTCAAGTATAAAAAATTACATTTGAACTAGTAGTAGGCTATAGGCCTACTGCAAGTGCAAAAATAATATATAAATAGTAAACTATAAGTATAATGTTATGTTCACTTAAAGAAAACTTGTAGTATAAAACTACTAAACTAGTAGTTTACTGAGAGTGTACTTCAAAGTGTACTTTCATAAACAAAAAATTTGCTACAAGTATTAAAATAGTAAACTACTATTATACCCATAAGTTCACTTGGAGTACAAATGAGAAACGTAATTATGAACTAGTTGTGCACTTAAAGTTTACTACTGTTACACTTATAGTACACTTAAACATATACTATCATATTGAAAGTGTGATAACTTTTTCCTTCACTTGTAGGTTTTACTCCATTAGTCTTCAAAACAGGAACTGCTTACATCAAACTGTTAAAGTCCATCCATCCATCCATCCATCTTCTTCCGCTTATCCGGGGCCGGGTCGCGGGGGCAGCAGTCTAAGCAGAGATGCCCAGACTTCCCTTTCCCTAGCCACTTCCTCCAGCTCTTCCGGGGGGACACCGAGGCGTTCCCAGGCCAGCCGAGAGACATAGTCTCTCCAGCGTGTCCTAGGTCTTCCCCGGGGTCTCCTCCCGGAAGGCAACCTTTGTCCCCAGGGCTATCCAGCTCCTAAACTCCAAGCCCCCGCCCGCCCCCCAAATCTTTGGACTGCACTAAAAACACGCCATAGACTGATGACGTATGCACTCATCTCATTCCCTTTTTATTTTTTATATACTACTATTTATCTATTTATTTATTTTATTGATGATGTACTGTATGTGGTGGAATATATGCTGCGCTTTGTGTAATTTAATTGCCCCTTGGGGATGAATAAATTGAATTGATTTGAATTGAATTGAATTGAATTGAATTAAATTGAATTGAATTGAATTGAATTGATGCCAGAGCCAGAGCCAGCAGAAGGGCGGTCTTTAGCGAGAGAGGCTGAAGGTCAGCCATTGTGAGCCCTCAGGACTGTGGACAGGTCCCTGGATGGAACCGCGTTAGGGCGACATCCACGCTAAAGGTATACATGGTAGCTATTGCAGCGTATCGTGCTCATACAGCTATCAAGTCAGTTGGGTAAATTTACTTGGAAGGGCCGGTAGGCTGAACCCGCTGGGTGCGTCTGCCGTCCAGCACCTCCTGTAGAAATGAGAGTATTGAAGTAACCCTCGCAAGATAAAGGGTCTACATCCCAGGCTGAACATCAGCCAGATAAAAATAGAAATTTTTGGGGCGTATATCTGGAAGAAGGTAGTCTAGTCTCACCCTAGTCTCTGAGATCGTGTTAATGACCTGCCGGAAAAAAACGTGAAGGCTCCTGTCAAGAGGCGATAGGTGGAGTCTCCACAACTCGGGTTGAGGATGCCAAATTGTCCCTCCTACCTAGGAATGGAGGTCTCTCCTCAGTAGAATTGACCATGGGGCTGCTGATAGCAGCTGAATCATCCCCGGGAATCACAGTTGGTTCTGCCAGAGTGGTGCCACAAGTAAAACAGAGCATCTGTCCTCCCTGATTTGGTTGATGACCTGAGGGAGCAGAGCAACCAGAGGGAAGGCTTAAAGGTGCAGAGAGGGCCACCTGTGGGCTAATGTGTCTTTTTCCTTCAAGAAGAACACTGTGCTGTGAGAGTTCTCTTTTGATGCAAAGAGGTTCACCTCTGCTTGCCCGAAAATGCTCCAGATCATGGAGACCGTCTGGGGGTCCACTCCCCCGGAGACGGTCCGTTCTTTGACAGCATATCTGTTCCCGTTTTAATGGAGCCCGGCACATGTCCGACTGGACCAGGAAATGGTGATCCCTGAGTTCTGACTGGAACTCCTTGAAGGCCAGAAGCATTGGCATAATCTCTAGGCTGTTGATGTGCCAGTTAGTCATTGGCTGCATCCAGGAGCCAAAGCCCGGTATGCCGTTGCATAGTACACCCCAACTTGTCTACTTCCCTCTGGAAACCGAGCCTTGTTCTACCCCAAACTAATACAGATGGGGCGATTTCCAGGGGACCAGGGCTTTGATACAGCCAATGGTCACCCTGAGAATGAGGGTGATAACTGGAGTGTGAACTGGAGTGAGTAACCCCATTTGATTATTTCTAAAACCCAATCCGACATGGCAAGAATGGCTTCCCAAGCCTGGCTCCGGGTGCCGAGGGGTTGAAGAGTTGCAGGTGGTAGCTCTTCTCACTGTGGTTAGGGGGTTAGCGCCTGCAATAGGATAATGAAGAGGAGGAATGCTCTTTTTGTGAAGGTGTTTGTTTTTTATTTGATTCACTATAATAGTGGAAGGAGGTCTGGGCGCACATACCACTGGTGAGGTTGAGCCAGTACTAACAACAATCACAGTGCCTCCAATGCCCCGAACTGAACAGTCTGTTGGGAGGTAAACACATGGCCGCTTTGGGGGGTGGTCCGGCCTCGCAGGGACTCAGCCTCCTTCTCCTTGTGCCTGAAACATCAGGGCTTCTTGGGCTGCTCGGGATTCAGCTCGAACTTGGGTGGGGTCCCTGGCGCCTGGGAAACGTGTAGCGCTTAGCGGGGCGGAAGTGGTGCTTCACCTTGGGTTCAGCCTTGGACTGGGGCTGAACGGCTTGGTGTGCTGCTGAGTGGACGACGACTTAGGTCGACTAAAAGCAGCGGAAGAACTGGCAGGAAGCTTCCTACCGCTTCGGCAGGAAGTGGTGCAATACCTGCAATGACTTATGGGCCCCTGTAACACTGTCAGCAAAGCCGTCTTGCTGGCGGTGCCCCAGCTTTAGGAGCCACTTATCGAGGTGTAAGCTGTTTCTTACATCTTGGCTCGATAGAGGAAGCAAGGTAGCCCTCCATTATTCACACTCGTGGTGTGCCATTTTGCAACAAACATCACTCAAATTTGCTCTTTTAATAAGGGAAATTTGCTCTTTGAAGCAAATTATCCTAATTAATCACATTTTTCTGTAATTAATCGCATCTAACATTAAAGTTTGTAATAATTGTATCTCCAAATTAATGTAGAAACAACATAAAGACAGTTATTTTAAATATTTGATCAAACAGGTATAAAGTTGTAGATGAATCCTTATCAAAGCTACAGAGGTTATTGAGGGATACTTGGCAAAGCAGGCATTTTGGCATACTTTTGTGTGTATTTGTCCATTCAAGCGTGAAAGAGAAATCAATGTGGCCAGCGGCCCGGCGCACTGTCTGGAGAGGCTTTCTGTGTGCACAAGTTGTGTGTGTCTGTCACACAGACAGGAAATTCACAGCCAGTACAGATTTAAAAGTTGTTACATCTTATCATGCTTGAAGGGCTTGATAGAACTTGATTGAATGATAGTGTGCATACCGGTATATGTGTGTGTGGTCCCCTTTCTATTGCGTATGTTCCTTTACAAGAGAATGAATATAATCCCACTCAGCTGTTTGTAATTTCATATTTCGAAATTAATTGTTTTATGTACTCCACACTACTGAGCATTTAGATGTATATTTTAGGTTGTTCAAATTCAACATAAATAGGTTCAAAACATGCAGCAAGTTCCCAAAATCTAGTGAGGAATGCATTTAAGCTGAGTTAACAGTAGATCAGTGATTTAAACTGATTAGCCTTGGATTAGTCTGTTCAATTTCTAATCCAAACCAATGTTCTGCATGTGGCTCATGCTAAACAATGCATTGTCTTTCATTGCAGTTTCTGTGAACAACTCCAGAGGGAAGTCATGTGTTGTCTTTAGAGCATCTTTGCATTTAGCAAGATGTCCAACGTATACACTCTGAGGTAGGTTTATCATTTCTATCTTTTTTAATTAAACGTACAAATGTAAATGTAAAACTAAAATTGCATAGTAAAGATGTAAGCCTACTCTAAGTTGCTATCACACAACTTTTATTTATTCTGCTACAGTAATTCACATTTTGGTTTAGTTCAGAAATATTTTAAAAGGGTTTTGTTTATTTTACATACTCATTAATACCACAAAGTTTAGATCTGCCACTGTTTATATACTGTTTTTTTTTTCATGGAGTCATTTGCTCATTCACTTTTACTCATTTTGATTCCCCTTTCTTATTCACTATTTGTTGTACCTCTTGTTAATAAATGATTCTTGAAGAAAGTTCACATTTGTACACTGCCCTTTAAATTATTATATTTATGATACTTTTACACAGAGAACTTTTCAGTGGCCAGTGGTCATCTATTACACGACTCGATGGCAAAACAGTCATTATCACTGGAGCAAATACTGGCATTGGAAAAGAAACCACAAGAGACCTTGCAAAACGCGGTATCACATTTATCTTATTCTTGTCTTCTCTATTGCGGTTGCCAAACAACTAAAAAACATGAAATGTATAGTACACAAATGTATCTTTTTTTTGGAGTTGTTCCACAGGCGCCAGGATAATAATGGCTTGCAGAGATCTTGAAAAAGCAGAAAGAGCACATCAAGATATCATGGAGGACTCTGGGAACCAAAACATAGTGATAAAAAAACTGAACTTATCTGACACAAAGTCAATCAGAGAATTTGCTGAGGTAATCAACAATGGTAAGAGTTTTACAGTTACACTCAAATCTGATTAAAGGAGATCTCCAGCGCAAAATGAACCTTTGGTCTAATTACACATTGTTACCTAGTCAACCGTTATCTGAGATTTGTTTTCATGATTATCGAATGTAAATAGTTTTATCTCTAAAAACAGTTTAGCCTATAACGCTAGTATAACGCTAGTATATGGGGCATGGAGTAATGACAAATAAAAATCGCTTGTTAATACCACTAACAAGGCTCAAAATAGCCCCACACTAACACGGCAGCATAATGAGGGTCCCTACCTTCAAACCGAAGTATTGAGAACTTTGACAGTGTCCAGACAGTTTAATAAGAAGATATTTTATACATACAGTCAACTTCACGTATATAAGCAGAATCCATCTTTGAAAAACAGACTCTATCAATCGACCTACGAACCACCGATCCAAATGCGCTGAACTGTGTAGAATCATATGGTCCAGCGCATTTAGATCGGTGGTTCGTAGATCGATTGATAGAGTCTGTTTTTCAAAGATGGATTCTGCTTATATACGTGAAGTTGACTGTATGTATAAAATATCTTCTTATTAAACTGTCTGGACACTGTCAAAGTTCTCAATGCTTCGGTTTGAAGGTAGGGACCCTCATTATGCTGCCGTGTTAGTGTGGGGCTATTTTGAGCCTTGTTAGTGGTATTAACAAGCGATTTTTATTTGTCATTACTCCATGCCCCATATACTAGCGTTATACTAGCGTTATAGGCTAAACTGTTTTTAGAGATAAAACTATTTACATTCGATAATCATGAAAACAAATCTCAGATAACGGTTGACTAGGTAACAATGTGTAATTAGACCAAAGGTTCATTTTGCACCGGAGTTCTCCTTTAAGTGTATTTGATCTAGCAAATCTGAAAAATACCAGTGTGCCTCCTACAGCAGACTACAGAAAAATATATAATTAAAGTCCTCTTTTTTCCTCTTGTTTTCAGAGGAGAGAGCACTCCACATACTCATTAACAATGCTGGGATCATGATGTGTCCCTACTCTAAAACAGCAGATGGTTTTGAGATGCAGTTTGGTGTCAACCACTTGGGTAAAGTGAATTTCTTGTTCATTCAGACCTCTGTGCACTTCTTTAATGTTATCTTTTAACATTATTATGCATGTTTTAACAATATTGTGCCTTTGCATATCCTACTGTAACTATCTCATTCCAACTAAAATCCTGTCTTGCTGCATATTTAATTCTGCAAACTCATAAATGTATAGTAAACATAAATGTAAGTGACATAATTGATGTCACTTAGGTCACTTCCTGTTAACCTTCCTGCTGATTGATCTGCTGATGAGATCCGCCCCCTCAAGAATCATCAACCTTTCCTCCATGGCTCATAGTTGGGGCACTATAACACTTGATGATATCAATAGTGAAAGGAATTACCACAGTAGGAGGGCATATGGTCAGAGTAAATTGGCCAACATCCTTTTCACCCATTCCTTGGCTAAGAAACTCAAGGGTAAGTGTTCATAAAAAATAGAAGATTAAATAAATGGGAAAATTAAAGGGTAATAGGGGAAACTTTGGAGTACTTTTTGATCTATCATTAAATTGTATCCGCAGACACAGGTGTCACAGCATATGCAGTCCATCCAGGAATTGTGCGAACAGAACTTAAAAGACACATGAATCTCGGACTTCTAATCATGTGGAAAGTTGTCAGACCTTTCACAAAGACCCCAGTGCAGGGAGCACAAACTACCATCTACTGCGCAGTACAACCAGAATTAGACACAGAAAGTGGTGGTTACTACAGGTAATAAAGTTGCAGAGGCCTCATCCCATATACCGGTAAATTGACTGGCGCCCAAATTAAATATGTTTTTGTTTTTTTGTTTGTCCTCTCTATTCCTTACTAATTTTCTAAAGCAACTGCAGACCTTCAAGGTGCACCAGAGCTGCTAGAGATGATGAAATGGCTGAAAAACTGTGGGAGCTCAGCTGCAAGATGCTGGGAATTCTCTGGGATGGAGCGCAATGAGTGGAATTTTCCCATGAACAACTTAGTATACCCATCAAGATGTACCAATTTTTATTATTTATATTATTATTAATTACAATTAATTTCAACATGCACATCCAAGCAAAAAATGGCATGACACAAACCTCATCAACAAATATTTATTGTTCAGTAGCATGTTTTTATTTCAAAGTTACATGTCAACAAATTTGTCCAAATAGAATAATATTGATTTTCCATTCTTGCAAAAAAAAAAAGAAAGAAAAAAAGTAGCTCACCATTTGCATTATAAAAATCAAAAACTTTTGGATAGCAGCCAAAATGGTATAGGCAATCACATTATATTGCAGCATGTAACATTTCCCATACACTGACATTAAAGTCAAGTTCAGCTGTTCGATTTTTCCACATTGCACATTCCACATTGCTTAACAACACAGTTTTGTGGGAACCAAGCTATTTTTTCCTCTTATCCAGGAACTCCCAGAATGAGTTCTGTCTATATACCCTTATTTGTTTATTCTGTCTATCTCTTTTTAATGTGTTTGGGTGATTTCTGGTCTAGTTTATTAGTTTGATCTGTTTGTAATGCATATATTTGTTAAATCTGATCTGTGTGCAGCTGCATTAAGTTTCAATTAGCCTATGTCAATCAGTTGAGGACGTCTGCATGTATATTTAACAGCAGCTTTTGTGTTGAAGAAAATAAATATATAAGACCTATATCAATGTAATTGCTGCATACCATTTAATAAGATAAGATTCTTTGTAGAGGTGCTTAATGTATAATTTATTTGATCTCTGAGTTATCAGCACATTACAAATAATCACATTTAGTGTGACAATGATGACATCTGCTATCATGCACAATCAGATTTTTTTTTATTGTGCTCTTTCCCAAGATATTGTGCAATATTAATACTGTATTAAAAAATAACAAACTATATACAAAACATAAATAATTGTTTCGTCAGTTTGACATTTTTGTGCACAAAACAAAACAGAAAACTGAACATTGTTCACACTCTTCCTATTCTAATCACATGACGTTAATTAAAGTAACAGCGATCACTTTTCTAAATATAATTTAGGGATTTCATTCAAAGCCACTTTGAAATGTGGTTCAAAGAGTGAGGCAATGCATCTTGAGAGAGCATTCAGCAGACCACCCTTCAAAAAGGGTATTTTGCATGCTGTTTTAAACTTGCACATTACCTGTTTTTTATTTATTTATAATTATTATCATTATTATATTAGTATGCCAGAGTCCCTACATCTCTGAAAAAAAAAAAAAAAATCAAGCATATTTTGGGATCGAATGTGACATTTTTTTGACATCTTATCATTCAAATAAGATACAGGCCCACATTAGGAGAAGCAACAACAAATACCACTTAGGAAATTCAATAAATTCAAGTAAATCAGTTCAATTGTGCAATATAGCCCCTGTGAAATGAAAAGACATGTTTGAAATAGCCCAAAACTGTTTAAAACACTCAAATGTTTACAACTGAAAGCTTAAATGTCCAGCAGGCACCCAAGTGTGAAAATTAAAGTCTTATTACTGCAGTTCTTTACATTATATGTATATGTGCTATTCAAACAGTTTAAGCATATAAACCTCAATAAATAACTGAAATCTGACAATACCAGAAGCTCTTGTATCTGCTACATTTTCCCTTTTGAACTATAGTATTGGGCAGTGCTGCCCACACCTGAGACTTATTCCCTCCCTCGACTCCTCTTCTTGTACTGTCCGACTGTCTTGATTCTGAGATATGTTAGTACCAGATCCTGACCCCTCGTGAGGATAAACTTTTCCATCAGGCAGTTTGAACTCAACAGATGCGAATGAAGACATACTTCCATTTTTCTTTGCCCACATTTTAGAAGACTCACCCATTGGAGATACCTTAAGTTCCTTGTTCCTCCTAGCATCCCCTCCACTGTTGCCACTGTTGACACTGTTGTCATCCAAGAGAGGATCAGAGTCACTGCAATGTGAAATATTGAAGTATGTACACTTCGGTGTGGGGGGTTTAGCCATGTCCTCCAGTTCTGAAGAGGATATTACCGCCAGAGGCGAGGCTTGGTTCTCACAATACAGGTAGGGTGAATCCTCACTCCTGTTGTCTTGAGCTGTGTCAGCTGATGTAGTGTCTCCATTCCCATACATTCCCATGGACACAGGAGGTGAGTTTCGGATGAGGTGGTTTTCTTTGAGAAGCCACCTTCCTTTATCAATCAGCACTCCGTCTCCAGAGTCCACATTATCTTTTAAAGCCATGCGCTGTACAGACTCTACATTAAGTGAACTTTTATCACTAGGTGATCTTATGTGACAAAGTGGTTCTTGTATTGCACTTTTAGCATCCTGAAAAGAAGCAAGACTGCTGCTTTTTAAACTTGTACTGGGAGTATGTTTTGTTGTCATCCATGTAGATGATTTCATCAAACCGTTCTCTTTTATATGGTTTTTTCTTTTTGGCTTCTCTGTGCTTTGTTTTATAATATCTCGAAAGATACGTAACCTCTCCACCTCCTCTTCTCCACTCTCGGTAAAAAGCTCCTGCGACTGGTACCCACCATTGTCAGATGTCTCAGGCCTGTAATCAGAAAGATCTGATGTATTAGGGCTCGGGAGACGTTTTTGACCGTACTGATCATCTGTCTTTTGGCAAGCCATGAGTATCTCCCTCATTTTGCATTTGTCTGGCTCTATTCTGAGGTTACCATTTGAATCACATGTGACAGTCAGGGTAGAGGACAACAAAGCTGAATTGATTAAGTCTAACAGCTCTTGTGAGATCTCAGTTGGATGGATTAGATAATTATATCCATGTTCCATTCCAAAAATCTCTTCCTTCTCAAACTGGTGCTCACTTTTACTAGTACTGCTGCATGACTCCCTTTCCAGTGAATCTTTAGTATCAGTATATGCAATAGAGTGTTGAACACCATTCACATCATTATTATGAGAATCAAGCAAACCGCAATAATAGTCCTCTTCATCCTCTTCAGAATTGCGCTCTTCAGTGGAACTGTCCTTTTTATCAGTGGGTCTACCTTTCTCTAAAGTCTGAACTTTGTAGGGTTCAGAATCACTTGTGCATGACTTTTTTTCTGTCACATTCTCATCCACAGCCTCAGGATCTGTTACTGTACAAGAGTCTGGTTCAGCATCTGGATCGGTTTCTTCACAGACTTCAGAGCTCTCATTATCCACCTCATTTATGTCATGTTCTTCTTTAATTTGTGTTTTATCATATTCAGCTTCAGGGGTCATACTATTATCGTCATTACTACCTTGTTGAGGACTGCCGTTATTGTAGTGTGGATCAGGATCCTCACCTTCTGAGACCTCTGGAGTAGAATCTTCTTGTTGATCCGCATCTGGAGATATCAGATCATCTTCTTGACTAGATGATTCTAATGTTAGATATCTACATTCACCCTTTGTATCATGGTGAGGCAATGACGTCTCTGAGGGCTCTGAGTGAAGGGACTCACGTTCTGATAAGTTATACTTGGTTTCTTGTTCCAGTCCTTCATCACTAATTGTTTCCTCAAAATCAGAATGATCAGCTTGCTCTCTGATACAGTTCTCAGCTGTACTGTACTGATTTTCCTCATTTAGCTGAGCTAATTCTATGTCTGGAAATGGCACACACTCAGTTTCTGATGCTGAACATAAGCATTTGGCATCTGTGTCGTCAGGTTCTGAAGCATCTGATTGTTCACTAGGTTCTTTTATGTTCTGGATGATGTCCTCCTCAATATCAGTGTCTTCTATGTTCTCTGGAGTTATATTGTCCTCACTTTCAGAAATATTGTCTTGTCTCTGCTCAGAAACTTCTTCTTCAACTACATCTATCATCTTTTGTTCTGATGTGGGAGAACAATTTTCTTTGGCATCTTTGTTTTCAGATTCTGGGTCTTCATACATTATCCTTTCTGGGATGTTCTCTGCATTCATCTGGTTGTTATCAGACATTTCTAAAACCTCTGCTTTACTTGAATCACTACCATTACCCTCAGGTGATTGATTGGGTACTGCTATGCCAGAATCTTCATTACCAAGGTCCTTTTCTATAGTTTCTGAGTCAGGGGAATGAGGTTGAATTAAATGTAGTTCCTGAGACTCAGGATTTTTTGGATCATTGGTTATGTCATCATTGGTTGTGTCACTGACTTGGCCATCATGGTCCTTTTCCTCTTCCATGTCAGCAGCTTTCTCTAAACTACCACTCAACGAGCCATCGCCATTTTTATTTTCTTTATCTGAGATTTCGCTGGTGTTATCAGCATCTTTGATTAAATCTGTTTGATTAAAATAAGTTATTTCTCCTTCAACAAGTGAGGAAATCTCTCTGTGAAGATCTTCAGGCATGTTTAGTTCATCCAGTAACTGTTCTATACTAAAATTTGTCTGTTTGTCTTGATCATCCATTTCTCTTTCCAAGTCTACTTCTACAGAAAACTCCTGCTCTGATAGTCTTGGTGAGAGTGGTGGACTCTCTCCAAATCCATTTTGCTCTTGGAAATCTCTCCAGCTTTGTTTTAATTTGGATGAAGTTGAACTTTGAAGACTGGTTAAGCTGGCCTTTAGCTCATCTTCATCTTTAATATTGGATATTTTTTCCAAGGACTGCATTACCTGCAGGGCCTCTGGGCAGATGTTGGGGTTGTTGGCCTGTGATTCATCTTTGTAGAGGACTGAAAGGCCATCTCTCAGAGTCATCAGTGACAAGAAGGACAGAAAAGCTCTGGATGGAGAACCAAAGGCAGAGGCCACCTGAGATGAGAAGTCTGGGAGGCTACTGGACTTTTCCTTTTCCACAGGTGTTAAGCGCGTCTGACTCAATACCCGCTTGATGGACTGAACAGATAAACACAACTGTTGCAAAACTGGTTTCATGCCTGACCTAACACTGATTTCTGTACTCTGTGATGTCCCAGAAGTGTCCGGGGGAACCAAGTTCTCAGATGA
This sequence comes from Phoxinus dragarum, assembly GCA_033366665.1. Taxonomy (NCBI): domain Eukaryota; kingdom Metazoa; phylum Chordata; class Actinopteri; order Cypriniformes; family Leuciscidae; genus Phoxinus; species Phoxinus dragarum. Next base: position 63,989 of record JARPMJ010003011.1, read on the forward strand.
CTTGTGCATTCTTACAAGACCCTCCTCTTCAAAATGTACTGTCAAAACTGGCATCGACTTACAAAAGCCTATTGGCCTTTGTGGCTCGGTTGACTCTCCCTCACACCTTATTTGTACAGGTGGGTGAGACATTGTCCTCTCTTCAGCAGTATGTTCTAGAGCAGGGTCTTCACCCTCTACACTATCTTTTTCAGGGTCACTTTTAATCTGAGAGCCATCAGTGGAGTCATTCCCTATATGGAATACCGCCCTTAGTACAATCTCAGGATGGTCTGTCTCATCATTATAGGGCACAGATTCTGGTTCCATTTTTTGCAGCCAGTTTTCAACATATTGATTTACACTAGAGGAAGAGGACTGTAGCACAGGCAATGACACACTTTCAGTTAACTCCTCTTTTTGTTTAGAAGATTTTGATCTGACATCATTCACTGACCTTTGTTTCTGTACCCTCTTTATCAGTGGAGCTGGTGATCGAATGTCTAAACTATTCTTCTTTAGTTTAGGCCCTTGAGAGTCACTGTCATTTTTGTTTACTTTGTGGGAGATGCCTTTGATGGTTTTATCTTTTAACTTGAGCTCTTTATCTGGCCATCTTTGATTCCCAATATCAAGATTCAAGTTTCTACTCTTCAGAGAACTATCCAATGTTTTAATCTTCTTATTTTTGTCTCTTACAGCTTTGTGTTCATGTTTGTCACTTTCCGCTGAGCTAGTCTTTTTCTCTGATCCTGTGTGGCTCAGTGTGTCTGACATCATTTGGATGTATTTTGAAGAACCTGGAGCACTGACCTTTATTTTTTTCCCAAGCCCAGATGATTCAGAAGAAGTACTTTTCTTTGATTTTTTTATCTTTAGTGTATTTTTATTACCAACAATGCTTTTATCGTCTGACTCTTGTTCCATTGCTGCTGCTGGATGCATACTTTTCTTTGCATTTATTTCAGTTGTGCACCCAACCAAGGTTTGTTTTTTATCATTAGTGAGGATGGATGGATTGTTGTTTATCTTTTTTGGAGGTGTTGAACAGGATGATGACAATGACAGCATATTCGTTTTTCTACCATCCTGGGAGTTGGAGCTTGTGGAATGTCTAGCGAGATCTACATCACAATCGTTACTTGACGAAGGTGGTCCTGAGTCTGTTGAGCCTGGCTTACTTTGAGGCAAAGCTTTTGTGTGGTATCCAGGCTTGTTGTCCACATCCACCAGTGTATTTGCATAGTAATTGTCACACATACCCTGTGATTCATATATGTGCACCACAGTTTCTGTAATTCCCATTGTCCCATTGTTTTGTATCTGGAGAACCTCTGCCATGCCTGAGGATCTGAAGGAGGAGTGAGACTTCTTCTGCTTAACTTCTCCGGATTCACTCCTCCCGGGTTTTGACATGGTTCTTGTGCTGCTGCTACTGCTGCGACTGACCACACAGTAACCTTCCGTCAGCTCTCCCTGTACAGTTCGCTCCAAGTATGAGTATGCACCCACTGAGTTCTCCTGAACTTCAGTCTCTGAAACTGTTTTGATGTTTTCAACTGAGGCCTCTTTTTTTTGTTGTCTGGGGCCTGGAGTGGGCAGCCTTCTAAAGATGGGCTTAGGCTTCTCAGATGATGTATCACTGCCATAATTTTCTCTTCCCTCCTTGATGAATCCTACAGATTTGTTAGCGAATGTATTGATTTCTTTTGAATCTAGGCTGTGAGGTCCATTCGACTCTTTGCCTGAGTCATTGGTTACATCTAATGAGTTTTTACTTGATGCTGGCTTAGAATTGCACACTGCTCTCTGCTGGCTAATAATGGAGGTGCGACTCAGTGTAGTTGTCCAGTGGATAATTTCCTCTTGTTTTATAGTAAGATGCACCTTCATCTCCACTGTCATGCTGCCATCCTCATTGACCCGGAATGATTTTTCAATGTCGTCTTCGGTAGGCATGATGGGGTTATTCCTCTCCTCCACACCGTCCATACAGTCACAGGTCTCCACCTCATCTGATCCAACTGGCTGACTATCTTCGGTCTCCATTGATTCATTCTTTATCCTATTGTGCTCTGTCAGATTTCCATGTAGTGACTTATTGATCTGCTCTACAAGGAACCTCTCAGAAGATAAAGAGAAATTCCTTGATCTTGAAAAAGTCCTTGCTGAAATCTTTTTTTCTTCTTATGGACGAATGGAAGTAGAAGATGGAAAATGATTTTGGTGGGGGGGAAGAAAAAATATAATCAATTATACTTGAAAGTCAAAATGTAAGATAAAAATTGTTTTATCACTAAAGAAAAGTGCTAAATAAATCAATATTTAAAAAAAAAAAAAGTAATTTAGGCGTACGTAGTAGTGTCTCAGTTTGTGTTGGACCCAATGATTCCGATATCCTTGACTGGACTTGTGTGGGAGCTTGGAGATTGTAGTTTCCTATTCTGAAGGGTTCGTTACCAGCTGCCACAACAATCCCAGAGCACATAATGAGGGCAGGAAGTCCATCAACCTATAAATAAATAGGAAACGTAATATGTTTCCAGTAAATATCCGTCTTGTGGGACCTAATCGGTCGTACAAACCAAAACATAATGGTATAATATCACATTATTTTAGTCTTTTTTCTTATTATTATTTTACAACAACATGGCTGATGTGCCAAGAACCTCCAGAATATGTACCATTATCTTTAACTTTTATGGATAGGAATGTAACTAACTCTAAAAATTTAATATAATTGCACCATCCCTAACTTTAAAAAGAGCACTTTATTATTTGTTTTGTTCAGACAATTACTTATGCGATGTTAAAAGATAACAATGTTTAATCCTAATTATGGTTCCATTCTTCTGTGATCATTTTAGCCAGAAAAAAAGACAATTTTCATACTATAAATATTTGTATACTCTATACTTACTCTTCTGCCATCTTCTGTGTAAAGCTTCACAACTGGGAACTGCATCACTTGAGAAAGATAATCCATAAGCGTTTCAAAATTTGGCGCTGTTCTTCTATGAACTACAATTACTCGCTTCATGCTCGGATCCCTGTTTTTATACACCGTTAGTCTTTTTGGTGTCCGCACCACCACAGTGTTTTCTGCCATTTTTACTGTCCTTGTGGTCACTTCATTTTTCTTTGCTATCTGCCGGACGAGTTCTCTGCGTGCTCTGCGTCCCGCACTGACAGCTCTGGTAGTGTTCCAAGGGACCTGTCTCTTGTGGACCTCATCCAAGTTAAAAGGCTTGACTTTCTTCTGATCTGAGCATAGATAAGAACCCCCATCTTGCACATCATCAAGAGTATGAACAGAATGTGTTCCCCTTGGTGTTGTGATGGTCCTTACCCCAAATGGCAGAGGTACTTTCTTGGAGAGGGCATCTAGAAGAGCATCAAAGGTCTTAAAAGTGCGACTGTTGATGACCATCCGATGCCCCGTGAATTGAGGGTCTCCGCTTTTGTAGAAGCATACCCTCTTGGTGGTAATGGGGTCTGGGTGGAGGGGCAGGGGCCTGGAGACCAATGTTTGCATGCTCCCCGGGGACACGTCAGGATGAGGTGCATCATTAAGGGGCGATGTGCTCATATTAAAAGATACTGTGAAAAAAATGAAAGAACTAAGTTATTTACCAAAACATTTTTTTCTGTTTAATATGACTTTTTTCAACAGCACAAGGTAATAACAACATAAATCCTGCATTACATGCCATAATATTGTTCCCATTAGGTCTCATTAGATTATACCGTACAGCATCCACATCAACTTTGTGTCACCCATAAAGCAAGTGTTTTTGTAAAGGAGTGTACTCTGGGGGTCTTTCAGCTGATGACAAAAGAACAAAACCTTTAAATTATGTGATCTGATCTTTTTAATGGAGTCTTATTGGGCAATTCTTACAACAACAAATGCATTAAAAGAATCAGTCTGTAGTTCATTAGCAGCAGCAACTACATTCGTCTTTTAGGTATTGTTTTAAATATTTCATTACAGTCATTAACAAAATGGCTTCTTGCAGTCAACAATGAAATGGCCTCTCTAAAGGACTAAAAGAATTTGCCCAGGAAGGGTCACTTTTCATGGCCAGGTATAAGAATGTAAGCCAAATGCAAGAAACAAATGCTTATATTTATTGAACTCAACTTAAACTAAAAAGAGATCAAATAAATGACGTGCATTTTATACACATTAAAACAACCTGAACAATGTTTGTTGATCTGAAAAATGACTCCAGAAAACTGAAGAAATACTGAAATGGGTCACTAAAAAGTACAGTATGCTATTTGAAAACATAATGTTATACAGATTGACTTGCCGTGTAGCACAAACACCCTCATTCAACTGACAAATGATGCTCAACATATAGTTTTCAGAGCAGTAAACCATTGCATAACAGCCACAAGATATGTTCTGGAAACCATGATTCAAAAACACAAATATATAAAGCTCAAAACATGGAAATCTCCTTTTAATCTCCTGCAAATGCCATTACATAAAACAGTCCATACAGTGTATCTTAAAACAAAAACCAAATTGAATAATATTTGATAATTAGCATACACTTTTTGTAGCAAGTTAATTTACCAATATAAACATTAAAAAAGATCTGGAATATGCTACTAGTTTTTGATGCTACTATTTTAAATAATACAAATCATTTGAAGTTTCTCATCTTACCTTATTTCACATTTTCAGGAGGGTTGAGTTGGCGAGTTTGTTGTCCGTCTACTGAAGAGATTATGAACAACGCTCATGGCTATTTTGGGACGGCAGGCATCAGGGTCGATTTGTGTAATCTTTGGTCATGGTTAAACAGTATTTTAGAGAAAGAGAGTTTCAAGATTATTATTTTCATTTTTTTTTTTTTCATTTTAAGCCTCTATGTATTAAAATAAATATGAAAAGAATATTTTTAAAACTGGTTATATGTATAATATGTATTTTCAGTCATTTAATTGTAGGCTAAATATAAATAATTTAACTGTATATTTAGCCTACGAGGTGTCTAACAATAAAGTATTGATAATCATTATAACAGCAAGTGTGAAAATGAATGATATCACACAAAACGTAATTCAGTTTTGCAACCACCTCCATTTTGGTTGATCTCAACTGTTTATATAATATCTGCTTCTTTCTCTCTCCTGGCTGTATAAGCAAAATCGAATGGCAATTGAGGTTTTCACTTAAACATAACGAGACCTGAAGTATTTTTCTACTGAGTGTGATATCCAGCAGATGGCTGAAGGTGTTTTCTTGCAGAGATATAAGCAGATTTAAGGGCTCTGTTAATAGGGATTAGAGTGGGGTGAAGTAGAGAGGTTTTATGCAGTAGCTGAATATAAGGGAAAGGAAGTCTCAGCTGGTAAAGCATGTGACTCTCAGTGGGAACATAACTGGGATTGCGGAAGCACAGCACGAATATTGTGATTGATATACAGCAAGGCAACCCTAGTTCTACTAGTTACATCTGGGATTATGTTAATCTTGGATCATGTTAATCAATCAGCACCAGATACGGATATTAACTATAGCCTATAAGCGTGAATTTAGTCTTGCAACGACTTGCCTGATGAATTTATTCATTCTTTTAGTTTTATTAATTTGTTTTATAATGAGACACTGCTGTTTGTTCAGTGTTACTCAGCGGTTTCTAGTAATCGCAATGCCTTCCTGTCATGTCTCAGATAGTTTTATAGGATTTCCTTATCAGCATGGGGTGGAGATTAGCCATGCTGTGTTTCTAGGGAAAATTAAAGCAGTTTGATTCGAGCAGAACGGTTTCACTCACTGATCAAGCTCTTACTCTATAATTGCTTGATTAAAGTTTCAGAGCACTATAAGGTAGCCTACATTCTTGCTGTCATTATTAAACGTGCCATAATCATTTTTGATAGTTTTGCTCATGTAGGTGATTTACTGGATGTGCGAATCACGTTGTCTTGATCTCTAAGGATTAGAGGCTTGGACACACGCAGTGCCCTGAGTAAGACAAACATGGCATTTTTTATTTAGTGACAAGAAAGCACTGCCAAAGAGTGACAAAACGCATTTACTGTAAATTCCCCATGAAATAAAAATTTCAGTTTCTTTACTTTTAGTATGAATATGTTAGCCTTAAGGTTATCTATTAGCTAGTGTGCTCAAAAACAATGAAAAAATATGCATTTAGAAGATATAAGTTTTCAAAACTTACAGTATCTCACTTCCTTCCGCCAACATGGATCAACGATTTTGATGACATCACTCTGCACTTCAGCTTCAGATTTCCTGTCAAATCATATGCTCTCTAGAATCTAAAGCGTCCCTCTCTGTACAATATATACGCTGACAGCGCGCACACAGTCTGCTCTGGTTCAGAGACATGATAGCACAGAGCTATTATTGCTGATCATTTTGTTTCAGCTAGTAGAAGTTTTGAATATGCGCGATTCGGCACAGACCACAAAACATATCGAACCCATTTGAATTCTTCACAGAATGCAGTATTTTAAAACGATATGGAGGAGAATAGTAGATTAGGAGGAGAAACGGTTAGACAGACTCAGCATTAGAAACAGCACTGACGAGTAGAAGATAACACCGGTGCCTTGAACCAACATAAATTACACACTTTTCAGCATGATTTCACTGTTTTGCTTTAGTAGTTTCATTGTAAATCTAAAAGGGGAATCTATTAGTCGGTGGCTGTCATAAGCTGTCAAATGCAGCTTTACCAAGCTCAACGGCTCTGGTCGAACTGTGATATAAACAAAATGCTATTGGCTATTTTTAAAAGGGGGAGGAGCTGCTCGATATGTCCCACCCAGTCTTCCTGTTTCAGTGTTAATTACGTCAACGCACTGAACAATGCTGCGAGTTTCAAGGCACTTCAGTGGGCCTTTAAATTACAAACAGTAATATTAAGAGCTAATACATAGTACATTTGATTTATCTGTGAGATTTGAATCTTGGAATATAGAAATTGTACATCTAAAAAAACTTTAGAATGATGTAGGCCTACTTTCCATCTATTTATTCATTTGATTATCTTCTTTCTCCCTTCTAATGTTAATTAATGATGTTGCAACGGCAAACCTTCCAACATGAAAGTCTGGATTTTTAAGCAAAAATATTTCACCATGTTGAGCTTGAGATCATGACGACAATTTGCAGGCCAAAAAGCTCATTTGAAAAAAAAAAAACCTACATTTATGTAGTTCCCACAATTTCTGCCCCTCAGTTTTCCCTATGGGTAGGCTACTTGCTGGACACCCCCTTATATCTGTCTGTCTGTCTGTCTGTCTGTCTGTCTGTCTGTCTGTCTGTCTGTCTGTCTGTCTGTCTGTCTGTCTGTCTGTCTGTCTGTCTGTCTGTCTGTCTGTCTGTGTGTGTGTGTGTGTGTGTGTGTGTGTGTGTGTGTGTGTGAGTGTGAGTGTGTGTGTCAGCCACCTCGTTCCCAACACGTGAAGATACAACTAAGTTACATCCTTTAAACTGCGCAACAAAGGATTCCTGCAGAGTGATATATCCTGCACTAACTCATCTTGAAGGTGATATAGAAGAATCTGAGCACATTACCACCTCATCCGACATCAAACCCTGTTTTCATATCATGTTGTCCGCGGTTGTGTTGATCATTGTAAAACAAGCACGAGCGCACTCTAGTGTTGCCCATAGAGGTTGCTTGGATCTCACCACAGTGCTTTCAACACAAATCGATACCATATGATTAAATCTGTTTTACCAGCAATGTGCGTAACATTTTAGACACGTATGTGTGTAACTTTCATGTGGGTCAAATAATAAGCTTGAAGCAATTCAATAATGCAGAACGCTTCACATTTTATGCGCGTTATTTTTTCCCGATTAGTGTTGCCTGGGCTTTACGTCGATGAGTAGTCAATGGGTTGATTAGTAATGTCTGGGCTTTTCATAGAAACGCCTTCCTGCCAGAGCTGTGCTGGTTTCGCCGCCGGTTGAGTGGTGTGTTCGTGTGTGGTTTTACGTTTTGAACATATATACTTCGTTTAAATTTAATATTTGCCACTAATAATAAATAATGGGTAAGAAAGAAGAGGAAGAAATAATCCGGATTGCAAAGAAGATGGATAAAATGGCACAGAAGAAGAACGGGGTGAGGTGTTTTGTCATGAATGAATCCCCTGCCCCGTACTAGACGAGGCTACATTGTAGCAAGCTAACCGCTACATATTAAGAAGAACTAATTCCATAATCTACAGCGAAACTGGTTAACTGTCTTGTGAATAGATTTAGTGGTTAATGTTCAAGTGTGTGCAGTATATAGTGGTTTAGTTTACTGGTTAAGAAACTCAAGCCTTAGCGGGAAAGTTAGCAACATTAGCTGCTGTTAGCGCGGATAAATACACGGGGTCAGTCAGCGGGAGGCAGTAATGCAACTGATTTCATATCGAATACAAACTGGATACAGACTCTTGTTTTATTTTATAACGTTCCTTTTATAAACAAATTGAATGCAATGTTTTATCAAGACCGTAGCAGTGAAATGAATAAAAGTGGGATAATTTGCAAAAGTTTGGCTACAAAGTAACTAACGTTACTGTTGACGTCTAACTGTTACGTAAACATGCCCATGTGTTATTAAAGTTCCCATACATTTTATTGTGTCTATTAAAGCATCATAATAAAGTGCATTTTTGTAAGTCGTATTTTTATTATTATTAGGTTGGTGCACTGGACTTACTAAAGGAACTAAAGAATATACCCATGACCCTGGAGCTTCTGCAGGTATGTTTACCTTGTTTACTGCACGCCGTTCTCGCTTCAGTGCTCAAGTATATGTAACGAGAGATTTTCTCTGCTTTTCTTATAAACAGTCCACGAGGATCGGGATGTCGGTCAATGCCATCCGCAAACAGAGCACAGACGATGAAGTGACCTCACTGGCTAAGTCCTTAATCAAGTCCTGGAAGAAGTTGCTCGGTATATAACATTTGACATTTTAATGTAAATGTATATGTGTGAATGTATGCATGTATGAAGTTACGCTGAGGTTCACACAGGTGAGTAAATAAACAAGTGTATTTCATCACATAAATTATTACCATCATCTACTAATCTTTGACAACCAGACAATGTCCAATTATTGTATGGCTAACACATAATTTTAATTGATATTTTGTTATATAATGTAATGACATACACAGTGTGGCTTATGTGTCCAAATACTTTTGGGTGCTTGTGTGTATAATATAATGTATAACAGTGTGTAAGCGTACATTGTGTGTATAATTCAAACTTTTCATTTAGTTATTTAACAATAATATAAGTTACTATGGGTTTTTGTTGTTGTAATACCATTAATTGCCTGTATGTGGTAGCAACTGCAGGTTTCCTTTTGTACAATGTCCCATATATATATATGATTTCTGATCATTTGTAGCACTACACTTATGAAATGACTAAAGAGTGGTTTTGACATCCAGATGAACCTGCTGCGGATAAGAATTCTGAGGAGAAAAAGAAGGAACGCACAACACCAGTAGTCTCACCATCTCAAGCCAGTCCGGAGCCCAGAGAAGAGAGGTACCAACTACAAGTTTGTGTTAATGTTCTTGAGATTATTATAAAATGAAATAATCATATCTTAATCTTTTGATCTTTGGCCCTAAATAAGGCTTTATAGTTCTAACTCTGGCTTGCTTTTTATAAATTTTTCCTCTATCTCTTTATTTCTTATTTTCTCTCTCAGCTCAAGCAGTAATTCTAGCAGTAAGAGCGAGTCTGTCGATGTTACACCCAACACATTGATAGCCACTTTCCCACGAGCACCAGGCACATCTGACTCAGTCCGTATCAAGTGCAGGGAGATGCTGTCAAGTGCTTTGCAAACAGGAGGCAAGTCATGGCAGGCAATTCTTCCGCACACACATTTTTCTCCTTACTAAGTTAGCATACAGTGTCTTACCAAGAGAATTTAGACTTGTTACTAATTTTGATATCTTTCTGAATTATAAGTCATACATTTAGACTTAAATTAATTGTGCAAAATACATGTAATACTTTGATTAACAGTTATTCAATAGTTGTTAGTGATTGATAATTTTTGTATTATGTTAAATTATTAATTTAGTAAATATTCAGTTTGTGTGTGATTTTTAGAATAAAACATTAAACAAGAAAATTTAAAGCAATTGTATTTAAGTTAGATCTGAGTTAGATACTTATGTTTCATACATTGGCAAAATGTACAGACTTTCAGCTGTTTTCAATGAACAAATCAAACAAAAGTAATTGAAATGGCTCAACACAACAAATGTTTCAAGTGGTTTTCCCAAATTTAACTGAAAATGTATTTTAATGACTTCTGCAGTCTCAAAATGATTCAACCCCCTGAATAGATTCCTGCAAAACAGGTGTTGTCTCAAACACACCTGATGCAACTAATCAAGGGCTTCATTAGTAGGACCAAATGTGCTTGAGCTAAAACGCATGAAATATTTGAACTGGCTAGGTTTGTTGTGTGTCACGTTTGACTGCATGTTAGAAATATGGCTAAGTCAAAAGAATGGTCCAAAAAGTTAAGAGAAGATATCATCGCCCTTCACAAACAAGGATCAGGATACAAAAAGATAGTGAAGGCACTAAATGTTCCTAGAGACAACGTTGGAAGCATAGTTTACTGTTCAAAGTTAAAGGAACAGTGGTTACACTACCCGGTCAGGGCAGAAAAAGGAAGATATCAATGGTTGCAACCAGATTTCTGAGAAGGTAGGTTCAGAAAAACCCTCAAGTGACTGCAAAAGACCTGCAGCAAGACTTGGTGGCAACATGCACTGAGGTTTCAGCTTGCACAGAAAGGCACGTACTAAACTCATGTCAGACATGTCAGAACTCCATGACATACACCACTACCCAAAAGCATAAGCAAAGTGCTCAAAATCATATAAATAAGCCACAGAAGTTTTAGGTTTCTGTTTTGTGGACCAATGAAACAAAAATGAAACTATTTGGCCCTATGGATCAGCGCTATGTCTGAAAGAAGAAGAATGAAGCATACAGTATGCTGAATAGAACACTCTGCCTACAGTTAAGCATGGTGGTGCTCGCTGCTCGGTGATGCTCTGGAGCTGCTTGGCATCCTGTGGCACTGGAAACCTGCAGCGTGTGGAAGGCAAGATGGATTCATTAAAATATCAGGAAATCCAAAGAGAAAACTTTGTGCCGTCAGTGAGGAAGCTGAAGCTTGGGCGTCATTGGACCTTCCAACAGGACAATGATCCCAAGCATACCTCGAATTCCACCTAAGCTTGGTTTCAGTAGAAGTCCTGGAAGATTCTACAGTGACCATCACAGTCACCTGACTTGAACCCCATAGAAAATCTCTGGTGGGATTTAAAGGAGGAGGTTGCAGCACGCAAACCCACAAATATTACTCAGCTGGAGGCCATTGCTCATGAGGAATAGGCTCAAATTCCTCAGAAGCGCTGCCAGAAGCTTGTGTCTGGCTATAAATCTCGGTTGCAACAGGTTATGACAGAGAAAGGTTGAGACTGCGGATGTCATTAAAAGTTGCTGTTGAATTTGGGGAAACTACTTGAAACATTTGTTTTGTTGAGCTATTTCAATTACTTCAGTTTGATTTGCTCATTGCAAACAGCTAAATACACCTTATTTGCTAAAGGGGTTGAATAATTTCAATTACAACTGTGTGTGTGTGTGTATATATATATATATATATATATATATATATATATATTAGGGGTGTGACGTTAAACAAACATGATGGTTTCTCGGTTTTTAAGTTACGATTCGGTACGGATTTGGTACAGCAGATGGAAGTAAACTAAACACAAAATTGCTTCTTTTATCTTTTTTTGTATTAAACTGTTTGTTTTTTTGTTTAGTTTACAAATGTGTCTCTGTGTTTAAATAAAAGTTATTATTAATTTTCTTAAGGATCAAAAAAATCTATGTTGGCTAATGCTGTAAACTATATAGGGAGCCCAAGTTAATTACATATTACTATAATATTAAAGGTTAAAAATGAACAACAGAGCCCAAATTATTAAATTCAGTTGCTATTTATTTTTTAGATATAATAACCAACACACAAAAAAACATGTACTGTAAATTGTACGTAAGGCAGGTTTTGCATTAACCTCTAATTAGAAAGTTGATTTCCTACTCCCATTTATTTTTGAAATATAATAATTTACACAGTGGCTGTCATAACTTGTTTTCATGAAACATTTATTTAAATGAATAATCAAGACATTTACTAACAGGTTAAATAAATATAATGAATATGCTAATATAGTGCATATACGAAATGCTTCTTTCTAGAGTTCATTTCTCTTGTGAACTAACCTGCTGTCGACTCTAAATGCCTGAAGTAAATGTTATGCTACGTGAGATGATATTCTCAAGCAGTTATATTGATATCTTTCGGCAGTTGAAACACTGGTTGAGAGATGTAAACTTCTTCTTATTCTGCAACTTTTTACTGGTAGCAAACAGCGTGGAATAACCGCGCACTCACCCCTTCTGGATTGGAGTGTGGATCGCCTGTGACTGACTGTATTCGTTGTGCAACTGCATGTGACGTCCGTACGGTTTCGTCACGAATACATGTACCGTTACACCCCTAATATATATATATATATGTATATGCACACACATGCATTGTGTAAAGTTCAGAGTTTTCTTGTTTTTAAATGTTTGAAGTGTTTTGTCTTTTTTTTTTTTTCAGATGATCACATTGCGATTGGCGCTGATTGCGATGAACTTGGAGCTCAGATTGAAGAATATATCCTTTTAGTATTCATCCTAAAAGTTATTATTCCTTTTGAAATGTGTAATGGCTGATTTATTAATATAAAATATCCTCCACATATTATATATATATTTTATTTTATATTACACTTTACTTGCATTTCCTTGACCATCTTACACGTGTCTTTTCGGAGTTTAAAAATACCGACATGAAATACAAGAATCGTGTACGAAGCCGCATCTCCAATCTTAAGGATGCAAAGAACCCCAACCTGAGAAGGAACGTGCTGTGTGGGAATGTGAGCCCAGAACGCATAGCAAAAATGACAGCGGAGGTGAGTAAACTGTGATACGGTAGTCTATTCACTTTGCCGTTTTATAATAGTTATATGAACATGTTCTCTCAGAGATGACCGTGTGGAAATCTAAATCCAACAGGAAATGGCAAGCGATGAGCTGAAGGAGATGCGTAAGAATCTGACCAAAGAGGCCATCAGGGACCACCAGGTGTCCACTTCTGGGGGCACCCAGACTGACCTGTTCACTTGCGGGAAATGCAAAAAGAAGAAGTGTACATACACCCAGGTAACCAGACAGTGTTTTATGAATATCTGTGTAGTTGATTTTTATAAATACGTTTTATAAACACAAATCTTTTTTTATTAGGTTCAAACTCGAAGTGCTGATGAACCGATGACAACATTCGTCTTCTGCACTGAGTGTGGAAATAGGTGGAAGGTATGCGTTTCTTTTTAATGTTTTCTATTGTTGTGCCCATTGATAACTTTATATTACCTACAAACATTATGTATTTAATAAAGGGTGTCTCTATTAAATCTATTTCCACAGTTCTGCTGAAGTTGGGGGTTGTTCTCTTTGTTTGGAGATGTAGCTGAATTCCAGGACCACGTTTCTGTATCATTGATGACAATTCAATGGCGCACCTGATGTACAAAGTTCACAATAGATCCCATCAACTGTTTGTTTTATTATAATGGTCCACAAACTCATGTCCTGTGTTTTAACTTGACGTATAGCTAGGCCGTAGGCCTTTGGACTATGATCAATGTTGTCGGATTTTCTTTTACCATCACTTTTTATATACGTAGAAAAATATTTTGACAACAATCATGTTTAGATAGTTTTGCTTTTCCCTAATGAAAAGTAGTCAAAACTATTTAATTTTCCTTGACAAACCTACCCATTTTAAAATAAAATACTTTTAGCGTATGTTTGCTTTTGGTAACTGCTCAAGATTTTTTTTCTTCTTCTTCTTTTTTTACCTTGTTTATTTGGAAGATACTTTTGAGTCTCTTTGTCACTCACTCTTTGAATTATACATATTTATATGCATGATCTACAAATTTTTACTGTGTACATGGCTTTTACTTTCAAAAGTAAAATGTTTTAAAGATTGATGGCGAGTGTGATTTATACATCATTTTAACAAGACAGCACATTACACATCTGAGATGATTGTCAATTTTTATTTTATTACTCTTCACAAAAATAATTTATAAGCAAAAGGATAGCCTTAGATTGACGCCACCGTATTGGTTCTTATTGGGTGTTATAATTTTAAGGTTTTTGCAGTTACATTTAATGTAAAGATCCTTATGTTTCCTTTTAAGAGATTTAATGATAACAGGTCAGAGCCAATAGCCTCGTGGGCAGCGCGCCGACATATGTCATAACTTCAGGCGTCCCGGCTTGTTGACCTTTCCCGATCCCGTCCACCTCTCTCTCTCCAATTAACTCAATTAACTGTCCTATCATAATAAAAAGGTAAAAATGCAACACAAAAAAATCCAAAAAAAAATAAAAAAATGTAATGATGATAATTTTTCACTTTTAAAAAACTTAATTAAAACTAATGCTTTTGGATCAAATATTTTTTGGTTGCACTTTATTTTATGGTGTCTGTGTTAGTGTAATTGTACACTATGTACTGAGTAATAATAATTAACTACATGTACTTACTATAGAGTTAGGGTTTGATTTAGGGTTTGTTGCATGTAATTATGCATAATTTATTGTTATTACTGTAGTAACTTGTGTAATAAGGACACTAAAAATAAAGTGTTACCATTTATTTGTTTAACAGATTATTTAGTTTGGTAGAGGTCATGTTTGCTCTTTTTTTTCTGAGGACAATTTCTCAAAAGAAAAAAACTAGGCTGGTTAAAGTCTTGCATTCACCATTAACAAATTAATGATAATGTGTTGTAAAGAAAAAAACAGCTTCACATCTGATCAGTCATGGCAATATTGCTTATGACGTCGGCAATCAATACAAAGTGGATAGTACTTGCCATTTGAAGGTAGACGATATTGCTCAGTTTTGTGAATTTATATCGCTCTCTTCTCAAATGATTTTGCTGTAATACCCACTGCCGCCTTGATGTCATAACAAGCCCCTTGCATTAGCAATGTCTCATCTGAATAACAAACAACCCTTTGGTGGTTGTTCTTGACGTCCTTTTGTGCATATGGAAAACAGGTGATGGTTTATCTCATCCTAAGACCACTGCTTCTTTGCTCACCATTTACAGTAATTTAAGATGTTAAGGAGAGCATCTCACCCATTCTTTAATAGGAAAATATGTTTACATTATGAATGCTCTTTGTGGATACACAAACTTTGCTCTTAGAAATGGCTAAATGGGGAGTACACTTGCTTAGGTTCTTTTGTAAGGTTCCCAGGTGCATCCTCTCCAGAGCAGAGAGAGTGAGTGGGCAGCACTGTTACACTTCACTGTAAATGGAGACCAAACAGAAACCCCTGGGGTTATTCTGAACATTTTGATTCATTATTTACATGTTAAATGGCAAATAAAGCCTGAAATAATGTCATTGCCTGTATACTTTATTTAATGTATATATTGTATAAATATTTAATGATTACCGGTATTTACAAATATTTTTGTCTAAGACAAATAAGGGCACTGCATGTTTGTATCATTTTATTGGTAACACTACAATAAGGTTTCATTTGTTAACATAAGTTAGTGTTAACTAACATGAATTAACCATGAGCAATACATTTGTTACTGTATTTGTTAACGTAGAGGTGCAGTAACAAAGTACATTTACTTGAGTACTGTTCTTAAGTACACTTTTTGAGTATCTGTACTTTACTTTTATTATTTTTTTCTGGAAACTTTTTACTTTAACTTCATCTGAAAGACAAATATCGTACTTTTTACTCCACTAGGCTACATTTCTGTCAAGGTCCTTGCATAGAAAGTAGTAACGTCAGTCAGGGGATGATTTTGGTTGCATTTTGGTTGGAAATGAAAGTGGGGTTGCCGACTGATGTTGGTTTCTGGCGTCAACCCGATTTTCACTTTCAACCACAATATAACGTCTGTCCAACGTTGGAGACTAACGTCAATTTGATGCAATCTGACATTAACCTGATTTTTATTTTCAACGTTGGGTTTGGTCTTCTAAATGTTTTTTTTTTCATTGTTTTGGAGCACACTAGCTTATAGATAACAGTAACGCTAATATATTCATCCTAAAAGCCGAAAAACTTTAAATAGGGCACTATTTGGGAACAGCCATTTGGGTGTCTAAAACCATTGTGGACGTTATTGAGTGCACTTATTCAATCTCACATTCAATCCCATACTACTGGAACTGTGCTCTAGAAATAAATTTGATATTGATGATGGGCATGCATAGATTCAGAGGCACAAGGTAAGTATTACACACTGTACAACAATGCAACAATAATAAAACAATGCATTGACTTTTACTTTTGATATTTAAGTAAAAGCGAGTACTTCTGTACTTTTATTTAAGTAAAAATTGGTCTTTACAACTTTTACTTGTAACGGAGTCATTTATGACCTGTATCATGCACTTTCACTCAAGTAAGGAAGTTGTGCTTTGTCCACCTCTGCTTAAAACAAAATAAAGCTGTTCTTTGTTTGTTCGTGTTAGTTCACAGTGCATCAACTAATGTTAAAAAATTCTACTTTTTATTTGAAAAACTATTTACTAATACTTTGTATTAGTAAATGTTGAAATTAACATTAACAAAGAATAATAAGTACCGTAGAAGTATTGTTTATTCTTAGTTCATGTTAACTAACTAATGAAAACTTACTGTAAAGTGTTAACATTTTATTTCTGGAATTTTCTGGCTTTATTTACAGAACAGTATTGGTCAGTTTCACAGACAAAGCTTAAACTACTCCCAGACTAAAATGTATGTTTGAGCTGTTTTAACTGAAAACATATCCTAAAATATGTCAATGCCATTGTTTTGTCTCAGGATGCACACCAGTAATGTTTTTTTAAGGCATGTTTATTTATGCTACTTAAATGTCCTCCTAATTGAACTAAGGCCTAATCCTTGTCTGTAAAACCGGGCCTATGAGTAGGGGTGACCCCGGATGGATTCAAACCCGAGTTCCCATGATCCCACAAGTTCATTTATGGCATATCCTTCAACCTGCAATTCTGCAGCTTTAACAACAACCACGCATTTTAAAATTATTGTGCTTTATTGTATCTTAAAGATTCCAAATGCCCACAAATCATTATTTTTCTCAATTCAATAAAACAGAAAAACAAAACAAATCTGATTACTGTAAACATTCACATATTATTAATCAAAAAAGTATTATAATCTTTATGTAAACTGATTGGAAAATAACACTTTTTTTGTATACTTTACAGAACAACAACAAAAAAGAGAGAAAGAAAGAAAGATTTATAGGCAGTATAACTCCAAACCATTGGCTTAGATTGTGTTTGAGGTTGATCTATGTGGTGAATCCATCAGCTCAAATTGCACGTATCAATTGCACATTTCATATTAAGTTAGTCTAAGACAAGTAGAAGCACCACCATGAAATACATGTTGGTAAAAGTACATCTGGACTCAGATCAACAATCTTAATGAATTGTCCCGGACTAACCGACAAACAGACCTACTTCCTTAAATGTGCGACTTCAGCACTTGACAAAACCAATGGTGTTTTTCGCTCCAAAACTACAACTGAAGTGCAATTCAAGAAGTCACCGTGCAGGACAAGTCATCTAATGATGAATTGATCAAAGGCCCAAAGTCTACGTACTGTATGTGGCAAGAGTTTAAATCAACTATTGCCAAAAAAGAGATGCCACAAAATTGAATGTCAAGGCACTTCCCCGAGTGAGGATCTTGTCTTTGAGCGACACGAAAGTCAGGCAACAAAGTAATTCACAGAACTAAAAGTAAAAACTTGGCAGCTCCAATTCTAGTCAGTTGTATTGGAGAGAAACTAATCACACAGTTTTACTGGACTTGGCTGCTTTGGTGTCATCTACTTATGAGGGTCCTAACAATAAAACCTGCACCTTTCCATTCAGGACTCGAACACATTTGATACTGTAGTAAAATGCCTGCATGTTAAATCTCTTCTATTAGTAAAAATATTACTAGCTCTAGATACTGTACACAAATGAGTTGAGTACATGCAAGGAATACAAGACATGTCCAACCATTTCTTAGCTGCTCATTTTGGGCGGCAGCATGGGAATAAATGAATGCAATGATGCGCAAAAACACTTATGGGTAAATTATATTTCTGTAAATCAATTCTTGATATTTTCTAGCAGTACAAAAAGCAGAGCAAATAATAATATTAAGCTGTCTGAGATATGCTATTTGATTTTAAATACTGATATTTTTTTTTTATATATCTATTTTGATATTATTTTTTTCTTATCCATGACATCTGTACATTTCCACCTTTTTTAAACTAATATATTTCCCCTTTATAACAATTATCCCTTTATTTATGAATAATTTTTTCTGATAATTGTGATTTCTCATTGGAGATGCCAAGTCATTATAACAGGGAGTAGTTAGAAAAGTAGTTGAAACAATACTGTGTACAACAGGGTATCCCGTGAGTAGAGCCGAAGTGTTGCCTTGACTTGAGCTTTGATTCTCATACGCATTTTCTTTTAATGGGCAATACTTGTTACCCATAATTCCCTTTTCTTTAAATATTGTAACACAACAAATGTAATACAAATTCATAAATATATATATACTGTATATACTGTCTATAGCCCACAATTGGTATCACATCTTCCTTCAAACATTGATACAAAAAAAGAATTCGAAAGAATAAAAAAAAAAAGTTTAAACAAATCAAATAGACTGTTTTCTTAAAAACATCGAAACGCACTGGTAATCCTTTGGAGCATCTTTTGCTATGCTGATCTGTAGCAGTACTTGTGGTGTTGAGCCCTCAGGAAATTTGAGACTTTTTTTATTTTTTTATCCAGTGACCTGGAGACCTGAGCGTCTTTTTTCAGGTACAGATCGCTATAGCAGTAAAATCCCTGGGAGGACCCACGCTGAGGTCCTTTAAACGTATTCTACACAAGGAAAGCTAACAAACAAAAGATAGGGAGGGGGATATTAACCGGGATCACAGAGATCTAAGATTCCACCGACAGCTCAGAGACTGTCATAAGCATGTTTTTGTAGACTGGGGAGTTCATGAATCGTGGATACGAGTCTCTTTGCATTAGTGTGTATATCTGGAGCTGGGCGTCGTCAAACGTGTGGGATGTTGGCTCCAGCATATTCCTGTTTATAACCTCCCGAACTCTAGAGTCGAGGCTCACCTGGAAAAAAAGCACACACAAATATTAATCATTCTGATTATACAGGAAATGTGATTAGGCTCTTCCTACACGTGCTGATGCGTTCACTCACCTCTTTGGGTGAGAGAATAGAAATGTAGTCTTCATAAATTATCCGCGCCTTCTCCTCGATGGAGCTTTTATTTGTTTCCTTGGTGAATTCCTCACAGGCCAACCAGAAGAGCATGTTTTCCTCACTGAACTCGGTGCGCAGAAACTGCCGGAAGGCACTTCTTCCAGTGGGGCATTGCATTAGTTTGTCGAAGGATTGCCCCCACAAGTGTATCTCCTCCGCAGTCGGTTTCGGACTGCCAACAAACAGAGGAGTCTTAGTCAGTTTTGGCAACAGACGTCTCAGTAACAGTTTTCCCTCTCTTCTTGATGCTTTCTCTTAGGAAATACTCATGTAGTACAAATATTTTAGGTGTAATTTCTCAAAAAGTTGCATCTTGCAGAACTATAGTAATAACTTTTTTAAAAATAAAGAACATTTTAGGTTTGATTTCTCAGACAGTTGCATCTTGCCAAACGGAGTAATTCATTTAAATAAAAATAAAGAATATTTCTCTGAAAATTGCATCTCAGAACTATAGTAATTCATTAAAATTAAATTAAATCATGTTTTAGGTGTAATTTCTTGGGAAAGTTTGAATCTCGTAGAACTATAGTACCGGTAATTCATTTAAATATAAATAAATTTTGGGTGTATATATTTCTCTTTATTTCTCAGAAAGTTACATCGTGAAGAACACGTAAATAAAAATAAAGAATATTTTAGGTGTAATTTCTCAGAAAGTTGCATCTCGCTGAACTATAGTAATACATTTAAATAAAAATAAAGAATATTTTAGGTATAATTTCACAGGAACTTGCATCTCACAGAACTATAGTAATTCATTTAAATATAAATAAAAATCTAAAACACTTAGCAAACAATTTGGATAATGAAGCTATATGAAAGCCTTTTTGGTTTCAATTTTCAAATATTTAACAGAAAATGCTTGTATTTTTTACAGATAAATATCAATAACAGCAATTTAACATAACATTGTAGCTATCAAAGATGTCAGTTTTTTTTTCGTTTTGTTTTTTTTTTAACATAAAAATAAAGTGTAAGTTAAATTTTTTTGTAGTTTTACTAAACCTATAAAAAGCTGGAATGACTGACCTTTCCTCGAAGTCTGCATTCTCCTCTGTTTTAAAATCATACGAGGCTCTCCGGTTCCTCTCTTCTCTGTCTTCATTCCTAACAGTGAGACTGCAAGGTAGTAAACATATCATGATCCCAAGACACCTAACAGTCGGCATTAGGAAGCTTTTGGAGTAGCTTTCACCTGCTCAATGTTCAGTTAAGCACTGTTACTGGTGCTCATATAAGCTCACAGCCAGGACGCCATGAGTTCTGCTGATTTGCAAAGCAGATGTCTTGGGATCTCTGACACAATTGCATCATGCTACATACATGCACAATGAGCAAAAACAGCATTGAAATCATATCTGAGCCATATTCCAGATGCATTTACTGGAGTAAACATAAGTAACAGTCTGGTCAGATGCAGTCATTGTCTTATAATAAGGTGATTTCCTGGCCCAAAACTAACCTTGTTAGATAAGATCTCACATTAGCAGTGTAAATGATGAAAAAATTCCTACCAGGAGCAGCTGCAGCAACAGCACCAACAGAAGCAGCAGGCGTTGGAGCCACGGTTCCCCTGGCCAGGCTGCTCGTTCTGCGCCGGTGCTGTGGTGCCCGCCACCGACTCCTGCTGCACCGACATCTGCCTCTTTCGCATCTCCATCCGCTCTGATCCCATGGGCTGCAGGAAACAGGATGCAACTGAGACGGAGCCAATACAACTGCAGCCACAGAGATCAACAGGACGAATTAATGGTTCAACAAGCAATTGTAGGGTGTAGATATCAGAGGAAGTTATTTTCCTCAAGTCCACTTGAACATTTTGTGGTTTCCAAAGGAGAAAATAATGCTTTTAAACAAGCTGCGCAGAAGAAAAACAGAGGCCGGTCCAACAAATATGCACGAAAGTGGTTTCCATTAACTGATTATGCTGGAAAATAAAAGGATGGAACGGCAACCCCAGCAGGATGCTAAATGCGCATATAGATTAGGTGAATAAGACATGCTTTAACTTGACCAGACACCAAAATGTCCTAACATGTCACAAACACTAACATGACCTAACATGTTATGTCATACTTATCTCAGAATGCTCTCTGCAGCTGATTTGAATACATGTAACCATACTTAAACATTGGCCATTTTGCAAAGATTTTCTAGATTTTCGTGTGGGAAAAGTACTAGTTTTTAAATTTTTTATTAAAAAAGTTCAAACCTTACATCTAATAACTGATGTATTCCAGTTTCTTCCATATCTGAATCATAAGCATGTTGATGAAATAGCTTATTATCACAAGATAGGCTAATTATCACATTCAGTGTTACAGTGCTTGAATGCTTAAGCCAACAGCACAATAAATTTAGACGTGTTGCCATGTGGGTGGGTTTTCTCTATTTCTTCAAGCTTTGGTGTCTGTACTGATTTAAACGACATGACTTTGGGGCTCAAACAAATCATGCCGTTCATGGATAACAAGTGAAGGTTATTTGAAGCAAATGTATAGGGTCCTGAATTGAGTTATCTTCATAAATGCATGCTAAAGAGAGTTAGAATTATTAAGAGACTACGGATCAATTGTTTTAATCTTACTATTGCTGTGTTATTTCCAAAGAATTTGTGGCATCAAATTTTGCGCTGGAAGATGTTGGAATATTTGGGGGTAGGAGGAGGGGGCGCAGCACGCTTTCTAGCTGCAGTCGGATCTCACAGCCGCGGTGCATAAGAAATGCTCGAGCCGTGATTGATGATAATAAACACGGTTTTAAAACACACAGACATGCACATTTACGGAGTATTTCATCTCCTTGATTTAACGACTGGCCAACGTTGATGATTAGATTGGCAGACAGAAAAAGCCTGACATGGTCTTCTTCATTTCATCGAAGCAGAATTGACGAAACAACGAATATAATGGTTTTAAATGTGAATCGCATCCTTAAAGATGGGGCACACGCGGATAATAATTAAACACCGCGCATTCTACTCTTGTGAAAAGCAAAAAAACAAAAAAAACGTAATGGACTAACAGCATTTCCATCGCATATCCTCGCATTGCAAAAGTGCCACCATGAAGCACAGCTCCAATATCTCTTTATCGCCCAGGACAACCATCGAAAAGACATTTCTGTCAAATATGACATGCCATCTTTAACAATCAAACTCAAATATCGTTTTATCCACAGACACCTTGTATATTTAAAAACAACTTATGATCCCCATACTTACAATTTCACCATGTATGCCCAGAGATAAGAGATAGCTATTCTTTGCCTTGATTACATCCGTTGGCATAAGGATTTTTTAAAGACCGGCTGTTTGTGTCAATGCGCATGCGTGTCTCTCGCGAGCTGTGGCGAAGGTAGCGTAAATCCTCTGGATGTCACTGATTCATGATGCACTTACATCTAACAGTGAAATATGACATATTTAAATATTTTCCTACACTCCTGGAAGACTAAATGCGATTACTTACTTTAAAATTATGTATAAAACCAACGCGAAGCACTCGCATGAGGTTTAAGAAAACGGTAGCCTACGCAATGTCGCAAACGTTAGGTCAATAATAAGTAAACCAGCTTAATATTGTTTTGAGTGTTTAATGCAGATGGGCAGCTAGGTTTAACACTGTCACCAATGAAATTATTGGTCATCAAATGCAGACCGATTGTGTCCCTGTGTGCCTCACTTGAGATGTCAATAGCGTGTTGTAGAATGTGACTGACATGATGGACCATGCTGAGCTTGAAAATGTGAGGAAGATCCCCGCCCTAAGCACAGTAACATCACACGGAGGTTCCCTTTCTCGCCAGGAACCAGGGCTTCCTAAGATTCACTTATGTGTGGTCTGGGTGACATAATAGATTAGCCTCTTGGATCGAATTAGTGTAGCTGAATGTAGTCACAATAACAAGCATTCACCAAATTCTCCAAAGAAAAACAAAATTGTTCCCTAGAAGTAAATAATGTTAAGTCTGTGTGTTAGGTTTAAAAAGCCAAAGAGGTCAATTTTAAAACATTGTGTAATACATATCGTGTGTGCATTCTTGTTTCTTATAGCCGAGATTAGAAAACATTAACATGTGGTTGGATCAAATCTTGACAGCAGAATAAAGGCGGATAGCCTATAGCAGCACCGGTGACTCTGTCCATGGTCCTGAAATTGCATTTTCTAGCAACCAAAAGCACAAATACTCCTCGTACAATGCAATCTCACATATATATATATATATATATATATATATATATATATATATATATATATATATATATATATATATATAATTGTAACTCATTACGTTATAAGTTCGAGGACCATCGGCTGATCCTGATGAAAACGATACAGTCGTGATTACCATCTTTGCTGGTCTACGGCCTTTATTTGGGATATAAGTGCATTACTGACATCTGCTGGAGCAGTGCAAGGAACTGCTGGGGAAAAAAACTAATTTGAGCTAGATAGCCTATAAAGACGAGCCTGCATTGCATATCAGAAATGTCGTATTTAAAGCGCATGATGGAACGAATTAATATCCATCGTAAATGCTTATAAACGTGAAACTGTAGCTAGATAGATATAGCGGCCTATATAGAGACATAACAAGAGTATAAAGACATCCGACCACTGTGTGGGAAAGAGAGTGGGAGAGGCACAGCTCAAGTCAAACGCTAGGTGGTAGTGTTTGAGCGCTTAGATCTATATCCCTTTCCCTCAAATAACATTTTTACAGTGTTTAATTGCTATGCCTGCATATCATTTGCATCACGAAATACCATAAAATATGTTAATTATTTTAGTTTCCTCTAAAGATTTTAAATTGCTACCTGTTTTTAAAGAAAGTTGGGAAATATGTTCAAGTCTTTGACTAAATATAAAAAAAATGTCTTCCTCTCACCACACCGAGAAACAGAGAATGACAGGCCAAACAAGCACCAAGAACATTATCTTACAGTTTGTACACCTCCCAAAAATGCAAACACTGGCTCAGGCTGCTGTATCCATGACAGATAAAAAGTTTTAATGCTTTAACAAACATTTGGTATCTGGAATTACACGTAATGTGTGTGTGTGTGTGTGTGTGTGTGTGTGTGTGTGTGTGTGTGTGTGTGTGTGTGTGTGTGTGTGTGTGTGTGTGTGTGTGTGTGTGTGTGTGTGTGTGTGTGTGAACAGTAGGCTAGCCTTCCTGATGGAAATCATTATATATAGACGAGAGAACATATAGCAATAGCAAGATAGCTTTAAAAGCATGAGATCTCACCCTCCCTTTAGAGCATTTCCAAAGCCCCGCCTTCTTCAAAACACACACTCTAAAAAATGCTGGGTTGTTTCAACCCAATTTGGGCTAAAATATGGACAAACCCAAAGTTTGGGTTAAAAATGTAATGTAAAAATTCAACCTAACGGCTGGGTTTGTCCATATTTTACCCCAAATTGGGTTGAAACAACCCAGCATTTTTTAGAGTGCATGAACAGTAAACAACACCCACAGCAGAGTTTGGAAAGCCAAAGCTCACAATTTATGTGCTCACACTATACGGTCCGATTGTCGAGCTGCGACTTGACTGTTCAAGGCCTACATGTGAAATATGAGGGAAAAACCCTGCTTGCGCCTATAGATGATATCCAGAGATAACGTCAAAAGCATCAGCTATCGATATCCAGAGGCTTTAGCATTTCCAATTAATGTATTAAATAATAATACATGTTTGGGGGTTAGGTCTACTTTTATTCTTAAATTAATATTACTATTCATTTGTCCCGTAAGAATTTCACAGCACATCACGGCATAACCGATGCGCTGCGAGAAAACCCTGATAGCACAAGTACATCTCGGAGACGTCTATTTGATGTCTTAATTTATTTTTAAAGGGGTGGTAATGCCCCTTTTTACAATATATAAGATATGTCTCTGTTGTCCACAGAGTGTGTATGAGAAGTTTTAGCTCAAAATACCCCAGAGATAATTTTTTACAGCATGTTAGGGTCAGTGCAAATGCAAAAATGCAAATTTTGCATCTCATTTGCAACCCCAGCCGATGACATGGCTCCTCAAACCAACACAGACTGTGGAAACTTCACACTGGACGTCAAGCATCTTGGATTGTGTGCCTCTCCATTCTTCCTCCAGACTCTGGGACCTTGGTTTCCAAATGAGATGCAAAATGTGCTCTCATCAGAAAAGAGGACTTTGGTCCACTGTGCTTTATTAAATCCAGAGTCAACGCAGCTGTCTACCAGGACATTTTCAGAGCATTTAATGCTTCCTTCATTTTCCGGCAGGATTTGCACCTGCCCACACTGCCAAAAGAACCAAAACCTGGTTCAATGACCATGGTATTACTGTGTAATTACTGTGTGATTTCATGTGCGATTTTGATTTCGTGGGTTTAAGCTGTAAGCCATAATCATCAAAATTATAACAAATAAAGGCTTGAAATATCTCACTTTGCATGTAATGAGTCTATATAATATATTAGTTTCATCTGTTAAGTTGAATTCTTGAAATAAATCAACTTTTTGATGATATTCTAATTGTATAACCAGCACCTGTATACCTTTATATATATATAGGCTATATATATATATATATATATATATATATATATATATATATATATATATATATATATATATATATATATATATATACATACATATATATATATATACATATATCCATACATACATTTAGACCACTTAACTTATTAGCTATCAGGATGTGAAAAGACTTTCAACCAGCATAACAAAACAAAAAACTGGAACAAATCGCCTACCCTGCCTTTAATTGAAATAAAGCTTAAACTCTCAACAGGTGACATACAGCCACGGTTTCTTCAGATTTATGAATTAAGACTCTATCATGTAATTAATTGTATTTTATTCAAAACTATTTATTTATCAAGAGTGTAGGCATTTTCTCATTTGACTGTTTATTAGACCAGCATTCAGTGACAAAGCATCGGATTTCTTTAGCTCCCATATTGTTATGGAAAGTGAAAGGTCTGATCTGAAATACATTCACCAATAGCAGTGCAGAACTGTTCTTTCTGACCTTTGAAACAGAAAGGTCAGAGGAAACAGAAACCGAGAACTCTAGGAGAGGAGAAGCTGATTTTAAGGTTCATGCCATTTTTGAATTGATCTCCACGAAGGTCATTAGAGTTACTTATGTGAATTTAAGACATTCATTAAAAAATACACCAGATGTCCACTGATGTAAGTTTTCAGGCAAGTCAGGTCTGTTATATTAAACTGTCTATGAAATCATCTAACAAAGAGCTTTTTAATCCTAAAATTAAAAGTTAATAGAAAGTGTTCCATTAAATGAGAACAAGATAGCGAATCAGAACCTGTCGCTTTTCCACATCATTAAAATAACTAAATGAGACTGTCTATTTCCATCCAACATGCTGAAGATGTCAGAGGGCAAACTGTGTAGGGCTCAGTCTAGAAAAACCTGTCACATTTACTCAGATGTTTCACAATGAGGAGTGCAATAGGTCATAATCAGTACCGCCAATTCAGAAAATATATACGGTATATATTTCCTGAACTTTTTTGTTTAGGTTCTGAAAAGTCTGCCACCAAGCCTAAACACAAAACACTTTAAAAAAAAAGAAATGGATTTTGCAAATCTGCAGTGTAGCTGTTCTTAAACTAAGAAAGAAATGCAAATTGTATTTATTGCAATCACTTATAAGATTATAAGAGCAAGAAGAAAAAGAAGAAGAAGAAATTCATAGGTTTGGAACACCATGAGGTGAGTAAATTATTTCAGTTTTTTTTGGTAAACAATCACTTTAAAAGAAAAAGCATGACTTTAGTGCAATACTTTAGCAAACTGACACAGATTGAAGAGCCATGCTCCTATAAATAGAAACAAGTTATGTATGCACACATTCAAGGAAGTCTGTATTTCTTCTTTTTTGTCTGTTTGTTTTTTGGTTTGTTTTTCTAATCAATATAGTGGCATAGCTACTGAAATCATATTTTAACTGTATAGAGTCGACATTATGTACTTAGCCCCGTCCTTTTTCAGCGCTGCGCTCATTGTGTTCTGTCTTCCGTTTGTATTTCCACAGCATGAAGGTAAGATCTTACGGATTTATGATTGAACCGCTCGTTTCAAAATCTGTTTAAAAAAATTCCTATCCTAATGCTCATGAAAACTTTCGTTAACTCTACAATAAGTAAATGCAATTCACCAGTTAATTAGTAATTACTCATCGACAGCGATGCCAGAGCTACCGCAAAATCGGAAGTTCAAAGACAACATTGATAAAGATGGGCTGCACGTTTACGATCAAGTCCTACTTTACGAGCAACATCAAATATTTATTCACAACACGAACACGCTAATCCAGAGAAATCCAAAGAAACTGCGTGTAACGTAAACTGTGACTGTTATAAAACTGAATGCTGGCTACTGACGTCACTGCCATTATGTGATTCTGAGGTGCCTCACGTGATCCAAGTTAGCTGTTATGTTTTCCAATGTCAAGAGCCGCACAGACCCTTTCATCTCCCAATAATAAGAACATCTCTGCATGACTTTCAATTAAATTCTGGTTGAACTGCTTAGAGGTGGGTGATATGACTAAACACTTAAACCCTAGTATGTGTCCTTTTAAATATGGTAGAGATACACATCACATAATATAGCTACATTTGTCACTACGCACACAATTTATAAATTGAAACCAAAACTGCAAAATTCTGAATTATTAATACCACTAATACACTAATGAACTAATAAGGGATAGTTCACTTTAAAATGAAAATTCTGTCATCATATACTCACCCTCAAGTTGTTTCAAACCTGTATGAATTTCTTTCTTCTGCTGAACACAAAGGAAGATATTTTGAAGAATGTCAGTAATCAAACTATGGAAGTCAATGGGAACTGTTTGGATACTGACATTCTTCAAAATATCTTCCTTTGTGTTCAGCAGAAGAAAGAAATTCATACAGGTTTGAAACAACTTGAGGGTGAGTATATGATGACATTATTTACATTTTAAAGTGAACTATTCCTTTAAGCAACTTCAATTACTAACTTCAATTGACTCTTATATGTATAGATGAATTTATACTCATATAAAGTGATTACTATATACCTAATCTCAACTTGTGATTGTTTTTGCCAATGTCATTGCTAAATATAAACTATCCTATTGTCCAGCTTTAAATATGGACTAAAAAGCATTAAAGTTTGACATTCTGGTTTTCTGAAAAGCTGCTGTACAAATACAATTGACTTGAGTATAGATAATCAATCTTCCAATTCTAAAGATAAACTGTCAAAGTATTTAAAAAAGAGCCAGGATTAGGCCTTAGTTCAATTATAACTTTTAAGTAGCTTTTATACACATGCCTTAGAAAAAAACATTACTGTTGTGCATCTTAGGACAAAGCAATGGCAGTGACATATTTTTAAGATATGTCAGTGCAAGTTGCTTTCAGTTAAAACAGCTCAAAAATGCATTTTAGTCTGGGACTATAGGCTTCAGCCTTGTCTGTGAAACCGGGGGATATTGATGTGTCTGATCGTGTTGGTGTGTGAAGCAATTCCTACATAACACAATGTGCTGCACCTACTTGATTATGCAAGCATTTGTTAAAATACTCTTAATCCCTTTTTCAGACAGGAAGGCTTCTAGAAATAGCCTCCACTGACAATAAATAACACCCAACCACTGATTTAAGTCAATGGACATGGAAAGCCTTATCCAAATCTGTTCTAGCTGTCAGGAATAACAAAATGTAATTTTATGATGATCTTGTGGCTTTCATGCATGCAAACTATAAATAATGAATAGTGCTGACACCAGAGAGGTTGGTCCATACCCTGACGTACCTGAATGTATATGGGATCCTTTGATCTGTCCTCCGAGTTTTCATTCTCGTCCTCATTTTCATAACTTCCTGTCGCTAAGTAACCCTCGTCGTGCCGACAGGCCAAGAGAAGATGCCGTAGCTGCCCCCACATCAAGTAGGGAGAAAGCTGAACACTCTGTACCACAGAAGAGGGCCAGACCTCCCACTTCAAGACGATTCTGTTACATGGCATTCCTCACCTAAAGCCTTTCCATGTTGTCAAAGAAACATCATGTTCACAAGATCCAAAGCCATGTGGTTTCTCATGATCCACGGCAGTTTCACATATCTGGTCAACATGTACCTAAAAAGGACACTTAAACAGAAGACAACAAATGAGAACAGCACTTGGTGAGCAGGGCAGAAAAGGGATTACACTTGTGCATGTCCCATCGAGTCTGATCCCCTACTGGTTTAGTGCACTTCAAAGGCTCAGGACAGATTAAACACAGGATGTGTGTCGTCACTGCATGAGTGTGTGGTGTGAGCAATGTTTGGAAAAAAAATAGATGCATTTTTAGAGTTCAATGTATATGACCTTCACCAGTCGAATGTCTTTCATTCACTTCCATGCACTAAAAGTGTGTAAATTAAACTAATAGTCAAGTAAATTAATATATATTCATAAAGAATAGGCTATGCATTTTATAGTAATGACAAGGTCATTTATCAGGTAGAAATTGTAAGTAAAAAGTATTTTAAAAAATCCAGAAAACCAAGAATGACTGGAAAGTCCAAATATATAAAGTAAAAAAAAAAACCTCTTACCTTAATTTTAGTTAAATTATTTAAATGTGTTTGATTACAATTATTTAACCCTCTACAGCACAGTTTTCTTAAGCCCTATGTTCAATACATGTTTATTTGAATGATTGTAACCAATTAGAATGGTTTAAAAAAGTATCAAAGAACAGTCCAATAAGCTGTGGGAGTCACTAAGCACAATTTGAAGGTGGGACGTCCTTTTGACACATGTTCACAGGAGCACATGGTGTGACAAGAAGGCAAGAATATTTGCTTTAGTAATCTTATTTAAAAATAACACATAAACTGTACATAATAAAATGTATGTGTGTGTGTGTGTGTGTGTGTGTGTGTGTGTGTGTGTGTGTGTGTGTGTGTGTGTGTGTGTGTGTGTGTGTGTGTGTGTGTGTGTGTGTGTGTGTGTGTGTGTGTGTGTGTGTGTGTGTGTGTGTGTAAAGAAGCCTTTTGTCAGATTTTATGCAGAAATTAATATTTTCTTTTTGTCGTCTCAGGGCAACATTGTGTGATAAGGGGTACTTTTCGAGGATGTCTTGGACAATACCTCACACTGGCATAATATGTGACAAGAAGGGGAAATACAGGGTTCCTGGGTGCACAGGAACACCCAAAGAGATGTGCAAAAAGTGTAATGTACACCTCTGTTTCACAGCAGAGAAGAACTGCTTTTTGGAATTTCACACGGAGTGAAATCTCATTACAAGAAGTACATTATGTCATGACACACAACATGATACAAAGCTATGTCTGTATCAAATCTAATATATCAATGTGTTTCAAGTGTTTTTCCCCTTTTACTTAATGATTTCTTGACATTTTTGAAAAAGATTTGTGATTTTTATATGCTCTGAGCATTGGTTTCTGATCATTTTCTCTATGATTCTGTACTGTTGTTAGGGCAACGGGAAAACATTTTGGGGTGGGGGGGTCGCGAGTTATCAATAAATCACATTTTTTTTCCCAAATGAGCAAAGAAATGATGTGGAATAATGTTGATCATGTGCCATCAAAATGCGTGCAGTAGAGGGTTAAATCAAATCATTGTGTGTGTGTGTGTGTGTGTGTGTGTGTGTGTGTGTGTGTGTGTGTGTGTGTGTGTGTGTGTGTGTGAGAGAGAGAGAGACACTTTTACATGGTGTTTGAACATAAATGTTTCGGCAGTGGGTGTACACAACCACATTATAATAGTACAAATCTACCCACTTTTAATCCCCATAAATCATAAGCAGTGTCTAGCTTTTGTGACATCACAAATGTCTAGGCCTCACCCACAACTGCTGACGGACTCTGCGCTATTAGCATAAGGACAACAAACAGCTGATAGGGACTACACGACATTCCTCCCGGGCTAGTGACATCACCAACCCTAACATTTACATAAACCCTCAAGCTCAAGCTGTCGCATCCGTCTTTTCATGCAATACAGTACATAACACAAATGCAATAGCATGTCACTCTGCAGGCATCTTACAACAGTTCCCCACACAAGCGATCTTCATGACAGAATATGCTATTCAATGACTTGAAGATAGTTACCTACACATCAGCAACATAAATTAATCAACTAACCATTCAGAGACGTCCTGTTGCATTCTATATGTTGTCCCTTCTTCTTGAGTCTCTCCATCATTGTCCAACTCCAGTTTAAACATAAAAGGCAGAACAGTTTCTGACATTTTAGTGCTAATCGGAGCTGCTAACACACACACACACACACACACACACACACACACACACACACACACACACACACACACACACACACACACACACACACACACACACACACACACACACATATACACACACACACACACACACACACACACACACACACACACACAAGCTCTTGAAGCTCTTGCATTTAAAGGGACACATCTTAATATTAACAGCATAGCAGTAGGTATTACTTTCCATTACGCTGCTTTCACTTTAATACACAGCTCTAATATACACATGCCATTGCTTTACTTACTGTTCACATTCACAGTCATAACCAACTGTGTTTATGTGAATTTTGTTTGATATAACCTGTGTGTATTTGACGCTTTAAGTGCAATAAGACATGAAAAAGAATGTAGTACTCACGCCGTCTGACATCCAGCTTTCTGTGCGAATGCTTCGGATGTGTGCGCTCACTCAGGAAACCATATATCAGAAGTTTAGACTGATATGGCTTTATGCAGATAATAAACTTTAATCAACTTTCATGATGAAGAACTGCAGTCACGTGAGCGTGACCGCACTAGAGATGATAATCAAAACCGAATAGATGTTTTAGTTTTTGGCAGAGTATCTGAGGCATGAGCTGTAGGCTCCGCCCTCTTCTGGAAAGTGGGGTGGGGAGCAGCAGCTTTTAAAGATAAATGCCAGAAAACTGAGTGTTTATAGCCTGGGAAAACCCAGACCACTCTCAGTTGTAACTGAGTAAGGGTCTGGCAAAGCTCAATAGACAATTCATTTCCACAGGGGCGTCACCAACGGACGTCGGATAGATCTAAAACCAATCAGAGCGATGAATGACATGACATATGCAGAGCGACGGAGAAACATCTCGAGACTCTCAGCAATTCTCTGTTTGTGTTAACGAAAATGACTATTTTAAATCGCTTGAAACAGACGCGATAGCTGATTCGAACGAGTGATGTTGTGATGTTCCACGGCGGCATCCATCTTTGTAATGTACAAAATCTGCGTCACCGTCTCTGCTCTGTCGTCATCGTGTAAAGCCCGCCCCAACGTTTCTGATTGGTGCCGCGATTTCGACGGATTGGAAATGGGTTTCAATGGGCTCTTTGCCAGACCCACTTGCAGAGCAAATCTAAATTTGCCGGAAGTGGTCTGGGTTTTCCCAGGCTAGAGTGTTTATCCTTACACTCAAAAATGGGCATTTGCAACATGATATAATAAATTATCTGTTAGTTCTAATCTAATCTAGTTCTTAACTTTTCAGATTTAATCAAAATCTGAAAAGTTACTTCCGGTCTAGAATGGCTTTCTGATGACGTCAGTTTGACGGCTTGGGTTGAAAATGCTTAACCACTCCCCTCAAACCGTTTGTCTGCTATGGCCTGTCCAAAATGGCGCACTTCATGAGGACTTAAATTGCGCATGCTCGCTGAGTCTACGAGTCCGTAGGCCGTCACATTCAGCATTTTAACACTCTGAAGTGTGCTCAGCAGCGCCCCCTTTGTACCCCTTGAAGCGGTCCTTCCGCGAAGTGCGCATGAAAGCAGGCTCCATACACTTTAACTACCCAGGAATCCTTGCGAAATGCCAATCAGACAACGGATGGGAGGAGATTTCGCCCCAAGGACAGTTGTTAACATGGCTGAGAAGAAAATATTTAAGTGTAAGTACTATAATTACGGTTTTCATGACCTAGGTGTACATTTTAACAATTGTTACCTACAATTTACAAATATTATGGTCATCGACCAGTGGTTGATGTCTCAAACTTAATAATAGCGCATTGAATAATACGATCGTATTATGATTCATTAAATAGCCTACCTGTAAATTCATCTGAAACTCAAGTACATTTTCATTATGTGTTAAAATTGTAATCTTAATTCAAATGGAACATTATGTATTATTATGTACAACATCATAAATAAGCATGATGTATATTGTCTAATGCCCAGTGTCATACACAATATCAAAATATAGAACTGTAAAAGCAGGCTGTGTAGTTGACATGGAGATAAGACATCGGAGTGCAAAATTTGATTTCTCTGCATGGCAAGCCATCTCGAAAACACAATAGTAAAAACAACAACAACAATAGCAGAATATTTCCCAGAACCTGCAGCTCCTCTCCAACAACTACCAGACCAATATTTCCGCGCCCCGAGCGTGACAATCGAATCTGTCCCCAAAAATACCTCTCAATGCGCCCTCGTGGATTTTCGCCAAGGGCCCTATAGGTCTGCACTACATGACGTCACTCTGAGGAAGTCCACAAGTCCGGAGTGTGCCATTTGGGACAGGCCTATGAGCAGAGATGGAGAGGAGGAGTGCTAAAGTAAAACCCTGCCCTCTGTTCAATATTCCGTTTTACTTGGAAATACGTCACAAAACTTGAGAAAAGTCGTTTTGCAACTTCCCCGTTCACGCGGACTTTAATATTAGGATAGTGTTCTAATGCATGACAAAATAAATCACATTTACAATAATTATTAAATAATTGTTAAACATTAGAAAATTGTATTATAAAATATATATATATATATATTATAATACAATTTGGTGGGCCTATGTGAATTAATTGTGAATTCATTTAATAAACTTACCTAGCATTCCTGGTAGCCTTTAGTAAAGTCACGTGTCTAAAATTATACACAGGCTAAAATATCAGTCGACCCAATGTTTACTTTCTTCACTGACACTTTCTTTACTGATGTAAATGTATTCATCAAAGCTCAGCTTTGGGAAGGGAAGAGAGAAGGGGATGGACTGGAGATGAGAGAGGAAGAGCAGGTATTGACTAGCCTACTCTATTATACTTTTTTTGTCCTTCAAACGTATACAAATGTAGGCTAACGTTACATAGATCAAGGAAATCTAAAAAGTCTCCGGGGGGGTGTTGCCCCCGAACCCTGCTAGCAAACTCAATTCTGGCACCTCGGCGTATATATTCATAAAACCCTGCGGACGGGAGACAAATGATTCGAGTCACTGAGGCGAGTCAAAATCCTCACCACTGAAATGACTCTTTAAAGGGTTAATTCGTTGGCCCGCTCACATGACAGCATCACGTGACATTGATCCCGTGACGTCTTGTAGCAATTTGACAGCAAAAGGCAGCAGGTACGTGAAGTCAGATATATTTCTAATATTTAGACTAGAAATATTGCTTATCGAGTCTACAATGAATTGTTTGATAACTGTTTAGCAACGTCTATTGAATATTGACGCAAGGCGCTACCTTTCCAGCCCGCTGTTTTCTTGCATTAGCACTGTTGTCAGTGGCTTAGTCCATTCAGTAGTAGTTTTTTTTAGAAGACATGTAACGTTAACAAATATGATTATATTGTTTCGAAATTACGTGCCCAGACCTCCTACCATTTTAATTCATGTAATTTACATTTGAACTAAAGTTGTAATTCGCCTTTTTACCCGTTTAACTTAGCTAACTTAGCTGATGTTACTCGACCCCTGTTACTACGATGCTAATTCAGTTTTATATTGTGTGAACAACACACCGTTCCTTTTGCGCAGTAATCTCATGTAATATTTATTCAACATATTTCGTGTTATCTATGTTTCTAACCTCTTTTCGAGCGGAGCTAACGTTAGCTGGAACGAGTAACTTACAGATGCTGCAGTATTTTTCATGGTGGCCTTTCCATGGGTAGCACATTACGGTTTTATATTGTTTTCAGTTTTCAGGTCCTAATATCTAAGAGCTCAAGATGGATATCCGAGGGCAGTGGATGCTGCCGTTCCTACCAACATTATTGCAGCCAAGGCCGCAGAGGTCCGAGCAAACAAGGTCAACTGGCAGTCCTACCTCCAGTGAGTAGCCTAACGTTACATCTGAACATCACTTCTGCTTCTATATTTCTCTCCAAGACAATTAATTATGAAATCTGAAAGATTTTTGGCCTCATAGAATACAATCACAAGAGACTGAGCTGTTGTAAAAGTATTATGATGCTTAAATTCACCATTATACAAACCAAGTTTGATGGTTCTTGTTTTTTTAAAAATATATTTATTATAAATGATAAAACCGTGCACATCATTACTTTTAATAAAAAAGCATGTGCCCTTGCATTCTTTAATCAAAATAACTTCTCCCTCCCACTTGCAATGACATCTCTGTCATTTCTTCTCTGATATGTTTACTGGCACGAAGGCGGGACAACCTGTCACTCACATTAGATCACAGCAATAGCAAACCACTACGATCCAATCAATTACCAAAAGACAAAATCAACTCCACCCTACTTTTTCTTGTTCTAGAGTCTGTTTTACTTGAATATACGTCGTAATCGGGAAGAAAAATACTTTTGCAACTTCCGTTTCAAGCCGACTTTAAACCTTCTTTATGGAGCCCCCAATAAAGTTTAGCCTACACTTGTTTCATTCATGAATGATTGTTTAACAAATCTAAACTTTTGAATCCTATGATACTTAATATGCTATATGTGTATCTTTAGAACTTGGATCACATCTTGGTTTCATTGATTAAGTTACAAATAAAATGGGCTTTGGATGTTTGCTAAAATTGTCTTTACTGTAATACTTATCTAAAACAGGAACGAGGTCTAGATCCTTTAAGGAAACTGTGTCTTTGTCATTGTCATGTGACAATTATAAATCGTGTGTGTGTGTGTGTGTGTGTGTGTGTCTGTGTGTGTTTGCTGTCTGTTTCTGACATTAAATGTTTTAAGAATGTTTTAAGAAACATATGCATAGTCCCACCAACTAATTAAAAAGTATTTTTTAACGCTTTTTGTGTGTCCATCAGCACATGCACTGCATTGAGTTCTAAAAACTGCTTATTGTGCATTAAACTC
Source organism: Phoxinus dragarum (assembly GCA_033366665.1). Taxonomy (NCBI): domain Eukaryota; kingdom Metazoa; phylum Chordata; class Actinopteri; order Cypriniformes; family Leuciscidae; genus Phoxinus; species Phoxinus dragarum. The sequence goes on from JARPMJ010003011.1 coordinate 100,655, forward strand.
TTTTTAACATCAAGCACGTACTGCTCTTTATATTCTCATTCCTGCATTTCATCACTCTGAAGTGTCAATAGTGCTGTATATTTACATACATGGTATATATCGTCATACCGCCCAGCCCTAAGTCCAGTGTAAGGAGATAGAGCTTGCCATTTCCTCCTGTATTACAAAAGCCCTGTCGCTATTAACTAGTTGCTTATTAGCATGCATATTACTAGGATATTAAATGTACTTATAAAGCTAATATTAATGCCTTATTCTACATCCCTTAATCCTACCCAATACCTAAACTTAAACACTTCAAAAACTACCTTACTAACTATTAATAAGCAGTAAATAGGAGTTTATTAAGGCAAAAGTCGTAGTTAAAGGGATAGTTCACTTTAAAATGAAAATTCTGTCATCATATACTCACCCTCAAGTTGTTTCAAACCTGTATGAATTTCTTTCTTCTGCTGAACACAAAGGAAGATATTTTGAAGAATGTCGGTAACCAAACAGTTAACTGGTCTATTGACTTCCATAGTAGGAAAAAAATACTATGGCAGTTAACTGTTTGGTTACTGACATTCACATTGTTACCGTAACTTCTACCATTCAAAAGTTTGTTTTTTATTTTATTTTTATTTCTTAAAATAAAAAAATAAAAAATAAAATCTTATTTTTTAAGAAATGTATAATTTTCAATTGTTACAAAATTACAGAAATTATTTTGATACATTTCAAATGTTATTTGAACTTTATTGTTGCTCTTATAACTCTTTCTTGAGCACCATATCAGCATATTAGAATGCTTTCAAAAGGATAATGTGACACTGAAATGCCAAAAATTCCAAAAAAATAATATTTGCCAACACTGGAGTAAACTACATTATAAAATACAATACATACATGTATGAATGCATATTTGTCATTTTAACAGAACTTGGGGCTGGTGGTGCTTGAGACGTTGGTCATTCAGTGTTTCTGTAAAACTAAAAACTAACAATAATACTGATAAGATATTAACACTACTAATTCTACTACTAATAACAATCATATAAGACACACTAAGGTCTGATGAGCTGGGTTAATGAAAGTAAATCATGTTGTCTGCGTTTGCTTGAACTGATTTGCTGAAATCAAAACAGGGACTGTAATATGTGAGAGCCAGACAAAGAATATAATTTACATGTAGTAAAAATGTAGTCACATATGCAAGGATTTACTCGCATTGTAGGGTTGCAACAGTTATTTAAATTGTAATAATATTTCTCAATATTACTGTGTTACTGTATTTATGATCAAACAAATACAGCCTTGCTGAACATAAAAGACTTCATTCAAAAACTTTTTTTCTTTTTTTTTAA